>VXCM01003301.1:19068-58122 GCA_014773175.1 Lucifuga dentata
GTTTTTTTTTTTTTTTTAAAGAAGTTACGTAATTTTAGCGTTTAAGTGCAATAAAAAGAACAGAGTGAATGTATGCCTCCATGGGGAAAATAGTCCCAAAAGAAGACCTGCGTTTATGAAAAATTTAAAGGACCGTGACTTCATAAGGCTGTGTAAACTATTAGCAGGAGAAACATGGATTTTTAAGGTGGGTGTATCACTTGAATATTTGATTTTGAAAGATTAAGAGAGTTTACAAAATATCAGGAAAGCTGAAATACGGTTTTATGCTTTGGGAAATGATTGTCAGTAATGTAACATGTATGAAAATTGAATATATCAGGCTCAAACATGCAAAATGGCCGGTATGGTCCTTTAAGAGACTATAAATCCATACGCACAACCCTGTAAGAAAAAAAAGCTTCTCATTTCCCTCCCCATCATTTAGCCAAAATACTGGAAGTAAAACACCGTTACACCTAATGACAGATTTCAGGTCTTTGAGCTGCTGCAGTAATAGGTTTCTTCCATTTTTCCTTATATAATGAGGTTTTTTTAAATTTTTTTTTTTATTATTTTTCCTCGTCTTCGTAGAGAGCCCAGGCTGGTCAGGAACCGTTAACGTGCGGGTCTGTAAAGCCCTCTGAGACATTATATGTGATACTGGGCTCCAAATAAACGTGACAGATATGCATACTGTGTAATGGCACTCACGCTGTATGTGAATGAGCTGCTTTGGCATCTTGTACTCTCCAGGATAGAGGGATTCGTAGTAGGTGATGTTGCTCTCTGCCTCTGGGACCGGGATGACCATGTTGTCCCGCTTCTCGCCATATACCTGCTGAGCAGAGATGGCCCGCTGGAGATGGTGCTCCTGCAGACAGAGAAAGAGGTCAGAACGCCATGCCACAGAGGAAGGATACATTCCAGCCAAAGAATATATATATGAAAAATGCAGTTAAAGAGGACTTTTAGCTCACATGTTCACAAAAAATAAATGCCATCAAACCCTGAAAATAAGGAGCTGGGCAATAAGCTCAAACCCCTCCATTAAGACTCTGTTTTTATATGCCCTGATAGAGACGGAGCCCAAATCAAAGTGATGATGTCATAGACGTGTGCCCGAGAGACGTACACGGCAACGTCACGGATCGTCCTGCCTCGTTTTGGGATCCGGAAGGCAGCAGCTACGCCGTGATTTTCAAACGAAATAAACAACAGGAAACGCGGCCTTTACGACGAACACAATGTTTCATATAGAACTTAATAACTCAAATATAAAGTGGATTTGGTGTCAAGTTGCACTTAAAAAAAAAAAAAAAAATGGAATGAGAAGTTTTGTTGAGGATTTGTTCTGGCAGCTGTTTACAAATCTTTTTCTATTTCTATGGTAACATAATCAAAACAGAAAAGTCCACAATAAAACATTTTGTCAATATTGGACAGTCTTGGCCCTGAAAACCACAAATGGCTGCCAGCTTCAGGCGTATCTACCGCAAACTAAAAATATGTATGTTTTAAACAAAAGAACACATTACAAAGTTATCAGAACAGAAATAAACCTCATGCAGACCACAGAAAAGAAAGGCTGGGAAAGTTTGCTGGTGGAGTGGGGGTGGGGGTGTTAAATAACACAGTGACTCGTGCGGACTCGTGCCAAGTGTGCACCTGCAAATCGAGTTGCGTGAGGAAACTAACAACTCGCAGATCCAGTTACACAACGGGCAACGTTTCACAGCCAGACATCATGACTGCCTTTAAGAAGCATTCATTAGCAGGAAGAAAAGAGCCGCCATGACATCCAGAAACTTCTAAAAACATATGACCAGTCTGCCGGTCACACTTAAAACATGTTTGAGTTAATTTCAACTTTACAACAAGGGAATATGGGGAAGAGAAACAAGTGGGCTGAATTTGCGACCAGTTCATTTTATTAAAAATGACTTGCACCTTGATAAGAAAAGTTTGTCTTACATTTTCTGTTTAAAATGCAGGACTTTAAGCAGCTGTAAGGACCAAATGTCTGGCAGCTCTTTTAATAGCCGAATACATCTAAATTTCTGTTGTTTAATGCTGTTAACTGTTGGTTTACATCAGTAATAGTAATGGGAAACATAAATGTGAGTAAACCAGGCCTGTATTTGCAATTATGATCAGCAGAGAATCACAAAATTTCTACATCAAGCTCACTACAACTTGATGAGACCAGACAGGGACATATGCAAAACCAAAATTGAACCTGCTGCTAATCTGTTAGCATCAACTGCACGGTAACTCATACAGAGGAGAAATGTGACGCTGTTTATGGCTCTGACAGTTACGTCAGTTGGTCCTCAAGTCCCTACAGTAAGCGTGGTGAGAGCGTCCAACTGCCAAAGCCCCGAGGGGGAGTAACGTGCCAGAAGGCAGGCAGACAGGCTGGCTGGCTAACTGGCTGGCTAACCAGCTACGCGATGAACTCCTGGTCATTTGAGGAAGCAGGAAGCTCGTTTGGCTCAGAGCTGCTGGCAGGCAGTCTGTCAACATGGCAGCGTGCTGCCGGCTTGCTGCAGACGCTCTCTGGAGACAATGTGTGTGTTTATGGCTTTTCCCTGCGGCTGTCAGAGACGGGAGTGTGTGTGGGAAATATCTGCGCCTGTGGGAGGCAGAGCGAGTGAGTGGATGAGTCAGAGCTGTACGAAGGAGCGAGACGCCTCGACAACATCGTTATACTGTACATTATGTACAGATCTGTGCACAAAGATCCTCAGGCATGAACGCCGTGAGAGGAAATGTAACCACCGCAGGAACTGGTAGCAGTGTTAAAATGATCATGTGTTACCAACATGTTACCCTTTGCTGCAGGTTTGATTCAGGGACAAAAGAGAAACATTTATTTTTGCTCTATTTTACACTGAGAATTGAAATATCATTGATTGAATGCTTGTCCACCTGCCCAATGCACAAAACCACCATTATCTCACTACTAACCTTTCTCACGGTGTGTGTGTGTGTGCATGCGCAACAGGTTGTTATGGTTACAGGTTGGACATTTTCTTAAGAAAACTGCCTTACTTTGCATTGCAGTCAAAACAGAGTCTGTTGTGCAACACCTGAGCGTCAGCATGTCTGAGTGTCAACGTTCAGAGGCTAAGAGAAGAGAAAATGTGTGAAAACGTGATGTGGTCGGTTCTCATTTGTATCTGCTCAACATTAAGCTTTGCATTGTGTGTAGGCGGACCGGCTAAATATGATAAACACTGCACACTACTGCAAAACAGGATGGTTTTTATCTTTCCACGTGGAGTAGCATAGAATGCTTTGCTATCTATAAGCTGCAGCTTTGCTTCTTCACCTTCTCCATATAATTTCGTAGTGTGCTGAGAGAGTTTAATCTAATAAGTACAATTTAAATTCTCACCACAATGAACAGATAAAAATACAATTTTAAAAAAATACAACAAAGCTACATTTTCTAATGAATCTATTTTTAAGGTGATGAGAGTCTTTAATTAGAAAACAGAGAGGGCATTGCTAGAATGAAAGATGATTAAAAAAAAAAGTGGATGACTGGGTTGTAACATTAAAGGACCATGCCGCCATTTTGCATGGTTGAGCCTAATACATTCAATTTTCATACATGTAACATTACTGACAATCATTTCCCAAAGCATACTACTGGAANAATACATTCAATTTTCATACATGTAACATTACTGACAATCATTTCCCAAAGCATACTACTGGAACATGAATTACAAATATTTTTCCTACCCTCCAGACCTCCATTGGTTTCAGTTCATTCTGCTATTAAAATCAACTTGTTGATACTTGAAAAGTTCTTGGGATAGGTAATCCATCATCACCAACAAGACGTGTATTCAGGTGTTTGTTTTTTTTTTCTTTTTTTAGAAGTTATGTAATTTTAGCATTTAAGCTCAATAAAAAGCGTGGAGTGAATGTATGCCTCCACCGGGGAATATAGTCCCAAAAGAAGACCTGCGTTTATGGAAAAATTTAAAGGACCGTGACTTCATAAGGCTGTGTAACTATTAGCAGGAGAAACATGGATTTTTAAGGTGGGTGTATCACTTGAATATTTGATTTTGAAAGATTAAGAGATTTAGCAAAATATCAGGAAAGCTGAAATACGGTTTTATCCTTTAGGAAATGATTGTCAGTAACGTAACATGTATGAAAATTGAATATTTTAGGCTCAAACATGCAAAATAACCGGTATGGTCCTTTAAGTATGATTGTGCTCTCCATCTTAAAAATGTCTAGTATGTTTTAAACAACATTTAGAGTTCTGCATCATCAACATTAGACAACACTAATCTCCTGTATTTTACACTTGAGCACCACTCATCTGTGCAGCTACTCAGCATGCTTAATGTATTTTAAAATTTACTGATTAAGGCAATAAATCAATATTTTTCAAGTCGAAATGAACTCAAACATAATCTTAAACTGTGACTGGCAGAGTGGTTGTATGTTTCTGAGAAGCTTCTAGATCTCATGGCGGTTCTTTCCTTTTTTTCCCCAAACATCATGTATGCACCTTAATTACACTGAAATCTGCGTAAATCAGAGTCATCTTACATTATGAGACTGTAAATAATCAACTTTTGAGGCAATAAATAATCTGAGTAAACAACCTACATGCATTTCCTTGCCTGGCAGACCCTGTACGTACTACAATTACACAACGTATCATGTATATTTAGGCAAAGTGGAATCTATTAATTTTGTCCATGTATACATTTTATATCGGAGCGTAGCGTGCATGTAAATGTACTGATTTCATTCTCAGAGCCGAAAAGCACATAAAACTCTCTGCAACCTCTCCAACGCCGTGACCTCCCCTCCCTTCTGTGCATATGTGCTTCATTTTGCAATCCGATTCTTACAAAATCATTTCCCTGGTGAACACCTAAAACCTGCATCAACTTCCTGTGGCCTTTGTACAACAATGGGAAAAAAAAAAAAAAAAAAANAAAAAAAAAAAAAAAAAAAACCTCATAAAATGCAGCAGCCTTGAGGAAAAACACATTCACAGCCAAACACAATCAAGCGATGTGTTTGTTTACTTTCCCCGCTGTGGCTATTTGCCTGAGAATAAATTGACTTGGATTGAGCTGACAGAATGCTGGGCGTTAGTCGGCCTCCTCGTACACGTTTTTCCTGGTCTTGCTTTCTCTCTCTCACACACACACCAAAGTCCAGAAATAGCCCTCTAAAATGACCATATCGATCACTGTCAAGTCTGCCGAGTCAGCCAGAGCCTCCTCCACCTCCGGTCTCGCCTCCGACCGCGACTGTCCCAGACACTGTCAATGCCACTTAGCATGATGGACAGCTGCTTGAGACGCTGTGGAGGGATACGCAGCTACAGCACAAAGCTGTTCTGTGCTGCGTGTGGGAGAGGAGGAGTTTTAACACCTAGTGTGTGTGTGGGGTGGGGGAGAAACAGCCGGTGCGTTTGGCGATGGCTGGTAGCCTCCAACTCTACCAAGTACTTTAAAGGACCATACCAGCATTTTGCATGTTTGAGCCTAATTTATTAAATTTTCATACGTTACGTTACTAACAATCCTTTCCCAAAGGATATTTTGCAAAATCTCTTACTCTTTCAAAATCAAATATTCAGTGACACACCCACCTTAAAAATCCATGTTTCTCCTGCTAATAGTTACGCAGCCTTATGACGTCACGGTCCTTTAAATTTTTCCATAAACGCAGGTCTTCTTTTGGGACTATATTCCCCGGTGAAGGCATACATTTACTCCCCGCTTTTTATTGCGCTTTAACACTAAAATTACTTAACTTCTAAAAAAAAACCTGAATACACGTCTTGTTGGTGATGATGGATTACCTATCCCAAGAACGTTTCAAGTATCAACAAGTTGATTTTAACAGCAGAATGAACTGAAACCAATGGAGGTCTGGAAGGTAGGAAAAACATTTTTAATTCATCGTTCCAGCAGTATGCTTTCGAAATGATTGTCAGTAACGTTACATGTATGAAAATTGAATATATTAAGCTCAAACATGCAAAATGACCNTTGTCAGTAACGTTACATGTATGAAAATTGAATATATTAAGCTCAAACATGCAAAATGACCAGTATGATCCTTTAAGCAACTGACTACAGAGTCACTTTCAATTTGATTAATTAATATGGCTGGTAAAATATTTTAATTAAAGTGGGTGTGTCTGCTAAGGAAATTAACTTTACAGTTTTGAGCACAAGCCCACCATAATAACAACAATAATAATAATAATAACAATGCAGTAACTCTGATTAATCATAAATCCATGTGTTAGTGTCTGGAAAACTAAAATTTAGGCAATTCTCAGTTTTTCCAGTGCAGGCTTGCGTAGCCGTGGCAACAGCTCATAGAGTTGAACCCAAGCTCTTGGCTGGAGGTTGGTGTTAATTTCCACACCTGCCCACATTCACATCACTACCAAAAAAAANAAAAAAAAAAAAAAAAAAAAAAAAAAAAAAAGTTGCTAGTGTAAAAAATAAAAAAAGGGCTGACCCAAGCAACTTTTGATTTCACAGCATCCAGACAGGCGAGGCTTTGGACAGGTGATGTGCCCCACATTCCAACCTGACAAGGTCCCACACAGATCCTGATGGCCTGCCAGAGTGAGTGTGTAAACACAAGAGCTCCGTCTGGCAAAGCAGCAAACACAACAGATGCCTGTGGGTTCCCACCAGGGCCGCAGCACCGTGACCTCGCTTTCACCCAAACGTAAATACAAGACAAAGTGCCTGGCCCAAAACAAAGAAGCTGCACGTGCTGAGGAGCTTAAAGCGGCGTGGCTCTTCAGTGGAGCCACGCACACACACACACAGCCTGTGAATCACAGCAAAAAAGTCATCCGTTTGCTACATGTTAAAACAAGCACCGTTAAATGTAGCCCACACAAGTCCTGAAGCCACAACTTTCTCTGTTGTCTGATTCAACAAATCACCCTTAAAAACTGTTTTTCAGACAGGAAGCACAGGGACACCACATGCTCACCAGGCCGACTGCTGAACATGGTGTGGGATGTCAAACATGACTGTGGTTGTGGCGACATGCAAAGCATCTTCTTCAAAACACTGAATACCGTATATACTCGAGTATAAGCTGAGTTTTTATTACCAAACTTTACAAAGCAAATCTCGGGTCGGCTTATACATGAGAAATTCAAATCGGATCCCAGAGAAGGAAATTTCCAGGGGTGGAAATACTACCCATTACCACTACCCATGGAAAATAGTTTAAATCATACCTTAGAATGATGTATTTCCTGACTACATCTTATCAGCACATTCTGAGCGGCCAGTAAGCTCTGCTGTGATTGGTCAGTTACGGTAATCAGCTGCTGAAATAAATATGTTTACCGGTACGTGGATTATTTTCAGAAAATCACAGGAATACTATGACAATACCCAGAAAAACAGGTAATTTGCTAAACAAACTGATGGAACAACATCAACATATAATCATCATTATACGGTAGAAACGCTGCTGCTTCAATGATTTTTAATTTCTTCTGGAGGTTGAGCACGGACTGGGACAGAGTTGGAGCTTCAAACATTTTTATCAAATCTAAATATCAAATATGCTCGTCTATAAAATCTGGGGACATTCTGACCCTCTAACAGAATCTATTTAACTTTAGATCTCGAAGTAAGAAAATTTCAAACGACACAGATTTAAAGTTTTGCCTGGTAGCTTGCTTATTTGTGGTTTAGATAAATAATTATCTGCATATAATTTACGATCAAAAGAAAAGATTCAGTAAGACATTTGGAACCTAATAAACTCCTAGTGTTTTATAAACTTTAAGTGGTGATGTTAAATCAATGGAACTGGTTGTAATATAGATTTGTTTCGACAAGAATGAGACTATATTTCTCTTTACAAATCAAAAGCCTGATCAAATTCAAGACAGACAACTGCAGCCATGATGCAGTTAGCATGCAGCAGTCCTTGGCCTACCTCTTATGATAATATGCTGTTACATAACCAAACGCGCCGGCTGAATGGAGCGGAGACTTTGAAGTGACACACCCCCCCCCACACACTCCAATCTCCTGCCGAACGCCACGTGCGGCTGGTCTGCCAGCCTGCTGTGCCATCTGACATACTGAGCCTCTGACACCCAGCCTCACGACAGCAAGGCGAGTCAGGCTTCCATATCAATAAAAAGAATAATATTCTCTATGGATGCCTGCAGGGAATTTCCACTTTAACTTGCCCTTATTTGCACATTAATCAAGACTGCTGGGTCAGCTGCAAAGAGGCACCCCTGGAGATCGTAAGGAGCCGGTGTCTCAGCAGCAACACTTCAGGGGACGCCGGTTCCCTTAAAAGAAGGTAGTGTCACCCTGTTGTCCAATAAATGACACGAGAACGGAAGAGCGCAATGAAATTCACATTAGCTGTGTCTAATTTACAAAGCATCTCCTGCATCCTACAGATAATCATAGTATGTACAGTATACGTGTGGAATGCTACATTACCCAGGGCAGGAAGCAGACTGTTTTCCCAGCTACCTCATTAACAGGTGTCCTCACCTTCACCTGCACACTTACATTTCTCCTACCAAATGTCAGAATACTCAAAAAGAAAAAAGGACCACCAAACAGTGGCTTATTACCAGCTAATATAGCTGGCAGACATGAAAAACAAGAAAATTAAAAATTTAGCTAGATGACAGGGAAAATGCTCTGCCTTGAAAACATGTCAGAGCTGAACCCACAGGACGGCTAAGCTGGAATACATGTTGATATGATGGTGTGGAAACCCCCCTTAGATTAGTGACATCAGGCTGGAGGTGAACTAATTTACCTGTCTGACTAATACGCGGATATGATGAATAATGTGTAGCCTTTAATGTTCACACAGCTGTTATAGCTGAAGCAGTCACAGCTGTTAAATATACAATGTTAGCTAACATGCTACACCCTCCACGCAGTCACTCCATATAGGACTGACTTTTATATCTTTAAAGATAATCTCAATTTCATGACATGACGAAACCCTAACAAACAAACACAAAAAAAAAAAAAAAAAAAAAACATCAACTGTGGGAACCTGCACTGCTGAAAATCATATCAGAGCAGTGTAAACACACAGCACACCATGAGTAAACACACACACACACACTTGAAGATGATGAGGACAGATTTTCTCCGTGCATGGCAGCAGTGTTGACATTTCTGTAGTGGCCCTGATGCCACATGTAATCTGAAATCACTAGCTCCCCCTTGCCCTGGTCCTTCGCTATTACGCCAACACAGGCCTCATCCTGACAGACAAGACAAAATGTCGGAATTGCCGAAGTCACATGACTCCTTTGTGCTCAGAAAATCACCTCACGCACAAATAAGCTAGTCAAACCGGACACAATTATCCAATAGTGATACAAAGCATCCTCGATTTACCAATACTTGTGTCCGAGTCCCTCATTCGTGCCATTTGCGACAGAAATTCGTCGTGTTTCTCGAGAGAAAATTGGCGGCCATTTTGTGAAAGCTTGCGCAGAAAAAAAAGACACCTCTGATCGTGTAAAAACAAAAAAATAAGGAAAACAGTTTATTTGCAGATTTTCAAACGATTAAACCATACCGATTCCTCTTCCTTCTCCATCCCCGTAGGCATCTGCGGCACTGCCCGGTTAATGGATGCATATTCGTGTAGGTCGGGTAAATCCTCACAACGGAAGACGGGTAGTGGCTTGGAAGCGTCCAGCGCCCGTGCCCGAAACGACAATTTACTCATTCTTTTTTCACAATTCCAGATTCAATATAAATCTATCCGATCTCCTAATATTCACAACGGTACCGAGTGGCGCTTTCATGGATGTTTCTGTGCGGGTAGCCTCTATTCTAAAGTTCGAATGGTTGTAGCTTGTATTTAGGGCGTCGCCAACGGAGCCGGGGGAAGGCCCGGATCTTGGTCGCTCGCTCTCGGACTGTTTTTTCCCGACGCTCCGCTCTCTACCGCTGGCTCAGTGCGCCATGGACAACATGGCGGACATTTAAAAGTCTTTTGGTGTGTTTGGCTCGGAGCGGTCCAACCCCCAGCTGGCGGACCGACCATTCCCACACGCTCCCGAGCGCTTGCGCGTTCGCGACGGAGGGGGAAGGGGGCATCTACGCTAACTAAACTCCTGCACATACACATCAATTATTGAAATAAACATTAAGCAGGGCCCGAATATAAAATAAATAACCAAGAAAATAACCAAGTAAATAATTAATTACACATTAACTAAAATCTAAATTGAGCAAGTGGAAATTAAGAAAGAAAAAAAAAATTACACTGTGGTTGATTTAATTTTTTTAACTAAGGAAAACGGCCAAATAAAATTAAAATGCACAGAAACAGAAATCAGTGCCATTATTAAAATAACCATTTATAATTTAGTCATATTACAATTTTAAATTATGATTAACAAAGCAAATATTTCAAAATGTTGACAAAACAGGAATTCAGTTAATTGGGATATGGAAAACATTTTGTTTCAATTGCTGAGCAATATTTAGATTCATAATATGCAGCAAACTACTGAATTTGCAGTTTTGGCAAAGGAATTATTTAATGAGCTTTAGTGTTGTTTATTAAGAATTAAAGATTGGATCTAATTTTTAAACATTCAGTATCCTTAAAATGATATATATAGTTGTTTATGCCACTCTTCTAAATAATGAGCAACTAAATGCATCATTCAATGTTTAATTCTAACTTTGTTTTTATTCTTTAATAATCTACTGGCATTATTAACATTACTATAAATATCACAGCGGCAATATGGGCATCTCATTTAGAGAATATAATTAAAATGCCTTTCGAATTTACATTTACCCTGATAACATTTGATATCAAACAATTTCCAGTTTTAGAATAGTTGTTCCCTATTAAGCAATACTGTAGTTGGGTTTATAGTTTGCTTGTATTAAAAAAAAAAAAAAGCTTCAAAAGGTTAACAGTTACAAATTTCTCCATCACAGGCCAATGCATCCATAATCAAAAAGGTAACTGTTCTTATTAAATGGTCTGAAAAATTATCCAGATGAACTGAACATAATGACTCTCGCTGACAACCTTATTACTCCTAATAGCCCACAATAAAAATGTATTCCAGATGATGGTTCACCAGCACGTTCAGCATGTGATCGCCCTCTTCTGGGCTCTTGAACAAAGATCTCACTTCCAGCACACCAAAAGTGATGCATTGCACACAAACATTTAATTAAAGTTTAGATGCAAATCGCTGCACAGCTCTGCCCGTGCAAATAATATTCAATATGAGTGAATCCACTGAAGTCAAATCTGGATAATGTTGCTGCTATGCCAAACTCTCTAAACTGCTGATATACTGTATAAGATTTACTTTTGAGATTATCCTTGGGATTTGGGGATGGAGAATGACTTGGGAGCATTGCTTATTATGCTACACATTAGAGCCAAACAAATCTCTAACTTAAATAAATGATGGATGGTCAGAAAGAAATTTAAAACATTAAACATCTTACCTGGTGATGACACCGGGTTTAGCCAGGGTCCACCAGAGGATGTGAAGCTTCTTTTCTTTCCATCATAAGATTCCATGTTACAATCATGATGACCTGAGATCAAATTTACAAGAGCAACGAGGACATTTAATCAAAATGAAAATACCACAATTTCTAATGTTCTAAGTTTGATAACGAGAACATTATTCAAGCTCAGTTACAGAGAAAATTAAACAAACTGGCACGTTATCCACAGTTTCATTTCAGATGTCTATATAATTTGATCTAATCACAGCAAAACTGATTATAAGACTTAAAAAAGGCATGTGTAAATGACTTTCTTGCAGCATTTTGTGGTTTGCAGAATCATTTGTGATCACGATACTGCCATCAATATGACCATATGGCATTATGAGTTACCTTGCGTTTCCCACTTATTACGTGAGCAGCCAAATTATAAGAATATAACATCAAGCCTTCAGTTTTATTTTAGGTCTTACAACTTAAGTGTCCACAAGTCCCCTACTTTTATGTCTTTGGCATGTTTGTCCTTGATTTTGCTTGGTTTTTAAGCTTTTATATGTATTCATTTATTTTACTGTTATGTATTTTACTAATTGCTGCAAAACATACTTCCCTTCACAAAAAGATAGACAATAAAAGCTCAGGAATAAATTAATAGAAAATGATTTTGCCTTTCCAAGCTACTGTTGGAGAATTTGAAATCTAAACTACTTAAACTAATAAAAAATGCATTACCATGCTAACATTTGACCTCAAAACTTCGCCTACAAAACTACCTTGTGGGTGGGGTTTGACTCAAAATACACGTTCAAGCCTTTCAGTTTATGCAATTACAGGACAACATTTGAAATCCCTTTATTTAAAAAACTGTCATACTTACTTGATTAACCTGATGCAGTAATTCTACCTATCTGGTACTCAAAGCTGCTGACTAATACTACTAATTACCCTGGTAAGTCACCATGAGGCAGCTCTATCCCTGGCTGTTTTCAGATCTTCTAAACCCGATAAGGATCATTTTTAAAAGGCTTTAAGTCTTTTTGAGGCTATGTAAGGAGAGCTGAGTGTTTATGTGGAGGGTTAGATAATAATGCAGGGAATATGAGGGATTCAAACCCATGCAGGCCAGGGCCAAGCAGTTCCCCGGCAGACCACAGGAGCTGCCTGGCACTGTTTAGCCACACACCCTCAGCCTATGATCCATCAATGTTATCTTTATCACCAAAATTAAGAAGATTTCTCGCGTAAAATCATATCCAAACGATGTCTGAAGCTCCATCCGCCTTCTACAGTCGTTATTTCCCTATTCTAACAAGATCAGGTTTCCGACATTATAATTCCGCTTTTAATGTCACAAAATATGAGCAACACTTTGTTTTATACACGAGAGAAAAATCTACTTTGCATTTATAGATCGATATTACAATCTGTTCGCGTTGAGAGCAGATAAAGTGATTGGGAACTTGTGGTTTTAGTGCTGAATTGCAGCCAGCTGACCAGCCAGGAATTTGATTGCGTGTATGAAATCATCTGATGCCAGAAACACTATATTACGATGTGTCGTTTTAGCCACCAAATATTCACGTTAAAACCACTTCAGAAATACTCACCAAGTCGATAATTCAGCAAAGTTTGGCAATTTACAAAGAGATGGCCAACATTTCTGCAAGTCAGAAGTAAAAAAAAAAAAAAAAAAAAAACGCCAGGCAACACGACACAGCTAGCCAGAGGAAGCTAACATTAACATTAGCCGCAGCTACTTCTCCTAGTTGGTTTCATAACAAAAACCAAACGACGAGCTGTAATCCTGCCGAAAAGACTCGCTGTCCGCTTTGTTGGTCCTCGTCAAACAGCGTTTATATGTCGATGAAAAGTATATTTCCCTTTCGATGTAAAGCAGCTGAAACTAGAGGTGGAAACCAAAGTGCTACTGTTGGGGGTTAACAACTTTGCTGTAAAAGACGGCCTCTGATTGGCTGGCGGAGGCCACCAATCACCTGTGGAGAGCTCTGGGCAAAAGACGTCATGCTCCACCAGCCACCTGATTGGCTGATAATTTTATGATAGTCATTCTTGATCTCTGACGCTTTTATTATGCTTAATTTCTTAGTTTTCATCTTTTTTTTTCTCGTTTTTTTATCTTTTTTTTTTTTTTTTTTTTTACACATGACCCCTAAGGGATCTGTAATCATTTCTTCCTTTTAACATATTTTATAATCAGCTATTGTGCTTTCAGAATCAATGATGTATAACTGAAATTTAAAACTCAAAAGTATTATTTCTGTAAGAATAATAGATACACATCTATAGATTATAGCACAATACGCACACAAATATTTTTCATATAAATTAAATAAGTTTAACTCAGGCTTTGCAGCACTTTGCATACAATTTCTCATTAAATGAAATGGTCAGAAGCATACGTTTTGTCTTCGCTCACCATAATCTTTTCCAGTTTCTATTCTCATTTCCTTCATATGGAGTTATTTAGTTCTTCCACTTTTCTACTGTATAGTGATGCATTTTAGTGATGAAAACTCTATTCACAATAATGCTTGTGAGCATTTAGTAAAACTTTCAACGTGAGATTTGTGAAGGAAAACTGCAAAAATAAAATATAGAAATAGGCTTTAGTCCCATATTGTAGCAGATAAAAGCATGTCTAATTGAATAAATCTGTTTTGTCAACCAGCTCAGTTTCAGATTCTCCTACTTGTCAGGATTATTAAAAAAAAAAAAGCTGCCAGTATGTTTGCAAAAAATGTCTAAACAACAGGACTTTTTCTTGTATATCCAGGGGAATTGAGTACGTCAAACACAGTTGAGGGAGTTCAGTGCCTTGCTTAAGGGACCTCCAGCTTTGTCCTTTGTTGTGGATTCTGATTATTCATGCAAATTCCCTGCACATCTGCTTCACGTACAGCCAAGGCAGACCTCCTGCTAGCAAACAGGCTTGTATAATACTGAACATTTTAGTGAGTAAATTACATCCATACAGCAGCAACAACACAATAATACTTCAACAATATTGGAGTGTATTTGTTTTGAATCTTTATTCAATAAATAATTTCAGAAATAAAGAATTGCAAATGTGAATGTGTTGATGAAATTAAAAGGCACTTAAAAAAGGATGACAGGTATATCTTTTTTTCTTTACAAAAATGGAAAATTCTATGAATAACTGAGGTCATTCCCTTACCACTAATCTTTAAAAACTAACTGACATAATATTACCATTGTTATTTCTTTTTAATAAAAAAAAAAAAAAAAAAAAAGGTTTGATCGTGGCACTGCATAACAGCTGGGTGGAATAAATGACATCTTGTCATCTGGGAATATTCCCAATTCAGTTCTAACAAAATATGGCATTTCAATACAAGCAGGTCTAGTTAGCAAATAAGGCAGATTTCTGTTTATTTGGCATTGCTGTGAGGAATTAATTAAGGACCTGAGTTGGTTTTTAAATTAAGAAATTAAAACCCAAAGCCAAACAGTAATACTATTGTAGACTGATGTTGTTTCATCTACAAATACAGCAAAAAATCTAATTTCCAGACAAAGATTCTTTGAATTGATTGTTCAGAAACACAAACCTGATCTGTGACTATATACAGGATATGGCTTTAACAAAGTGAGGCTGACTGTACGCCGTTCATTCTGCCTCGCAAAAGGCCACCAAGCACATTTGAAGAGTTTTAATCCCCAAAAAAAAAAGAAAAAAAGATGCAAACCTTTTGAAAACAGTGATGCTTACTCAGTCTGAACGATTCAGACGTTAGCAAAGCACAACAGAAAATTTACTGAAGTTTAGCACCATCTAAAGACCTTTGCTCAGAAGGACCAATCAATCTAAAGACCTTTGCTCGCCTGTTTTTTTTTTTTTTAAAGTATTGACTGAAAGATTGAAGGCAGAACCTCCCCACCCATCCACCCCCACCCTATACACATGATTTGGAAAACAACCCTTCATTTCTTGCCTGTTCCCAACAAAACACTGATGGCTTTACGGTTCTATAAAAGGCACAGCTAGGCTTTCCCATTACCTCGCCATTCCTATGGCAGAAAAACTAAAAATCAGTTTGACACATTCTCTCAAATTTAACAAAGAAAAAAATCACACATTTACACAGACTGTACAATTTCCAAATGATGCATAGAGGAAAAGAAAAAGTTAGTAAAACATACTGAAATAGTGTCAAAATGCATTGCTATCATTTGGTGAATACAACAAAAACAACAAACAGTGAGAACATTACAAAAAACCCGCCCCCTCCCCGTCACCCCCGTCCCCTATCCTTTTCCACACAGTGTTGTCACAAGAAAGGAAAAGCTCCATCATTTGCCCTCGTACTTTGGATTGACCACTGTTGTCACGGCACTCTTGTAGATCGGATTCTCCCCCTGAGAATGAGATAGAAAAAATAAAATGTCAGGAAAAGAGCCCTGAACTTTGCGATTCAAAACAGCAAATCATAGCCCACGTCAAACGTTCCTGTGGCTGAATTTTGTGGTGTACAAGACCTCAAATTTAATATCAATAAGCTCAAATGTATTAAAACCACAATAGTACACACACACACGGCAAACAAGACAAGCTATCAAGCAATGTGTTACCGCTTTGACATGGGCAGATTTTTAGCTCTCAGCTGTTTAATATCAACTTTATTCTTCTTTCATCCTTTCATTTCTCATCACCTCATCATTTCAATAATTGGCTGAATTATCAAAAATTAAGCCAGCTGGACTGTTGCCATACAACAGTCTATCAAATGTCATGCGGACCTAAAACTTCTCCAAATCCCTACAAAGTGTAACTTCATTAATTCAAACTATCACATTGTCTTATTAGTACACAAAAAAGTTTTTTTTTTTATGCAAATATTAGTCATACAAGGTGTAAAACTAAACTCTTCAGAGGAAAAATACATGCAAGCACAAAAAGCCAAACAGACGATACAGACTTTGACCTATAGGGCGGCGCCTTTGTTCCCATAGCTGGGATTCTGGAACTGGTTAATAGGACTCTTGTAAATGGGGTTCCCTTGCTACCATGGAGGATGGAAAAAGGGATGAGATGAAAGACAAGAAAGACAACAGAAGAGAAAGAAAAGCACCGTGAAGAGGAGACAGGCAGGAAAAGGCAGAAAAAAGGACGGCTTAAAATAATAATCCACTAAACGATTTTAAAAAATATGAAGTTTTGTCATAGGTGACTGGTTATGTTTCTAAGTGATTTCTTCTTAATATCAAACCAAACAAACGCTGCTGCTGTGACGACCAACAAGAGCAGACATGGAGCTTTCCTCCAGCCTGCTCTGCGTCTTTTCCCTTTTATGGTCGTGCAGTTGCGTTGTGCGGACAGCAGAGCGGCAGCACTGACAGCACGGGAACGCCGCCCTCTCATTGGACAGAGACAAAGCAAAACTACATGCAGGGATCAAGGTTGATCCAGGACATGGAGAGGGAGGTGGAAGTGGGAGCTTTTAATTTGATAAGTTTGTCATAAAACCCCTTGAAGGACTGATGTAAAAAAAGAAAAACATCTTAAGGCTTGGCTGATGAGCCATAAACTTACAATGTGGCTCTAATAGCCTTAAAGGACCATACCAGCCATTCTGCATGTTTGAGCCTCATATATTCAATTTTCATGCATGTTACGTTACTGACAATCATTTCCCAAAGGATAAAACCGTATTTCAGCTTTCCTGATATTTTGCAAAATCTCTTAATCTTTCAAAATCAAATATTCAAGTGATACACCCACCTTAAAAATCCATGTTTCTCCTGCTAATAGTTACACAGCCTTATGAAGTCACGGTCCTTTAAATTTTTCCATCAACTCAGGTCTTCTTTTGGGACTATATTCCCCGGTGGAGGCATACATTCACTCCACGCATTTTATGGAGCTTAAACACTAAAAATTACTTAACTTCTAAAAACCCTGAATACACGTCTTGTTGGTGATGATGGATTACCTATCCCAAGAACATTTCAAGTATCAACAAGTTGATTTTAATAGCAGAATGAACTGAAACCAATGGAGGTCTGGAAGGTAGGAAAAACATTTTTAATTCACTGTTCCAGTAGTATGCTTTGGGAAATGATTGTCAGTAACGTAATGTGTATGGAAATTGAATATATTAGGCTCCAACATGCAAAATGGCCGGTATGGTCCTTTAACCAATCCACCCTCACAGCTTGAAGCATTTAAGGAAAGTCATTTTGAGCCGATGACTCATTCATGTTTGACTGCAGCCCTATAATATCCATCATCAATTCTTTAAAGCATCCTGTAATATGATACTCAGATCTGGTTTCTATATTTGTTGCTTTTCTATGTATTTTATGGAAAATTCAAGAAATTAGCCAGAATTTTTTTCTGCTACGGAAACGTTTCAAGCATCAGAGCAGATACCAGCTGAAATCACAGGCATTATAGTGAAACCTGCACACTGGAAGGATAAACATGTCAAAGTGAGAACGAGAGAGCTTAAACTTTATTCTATAAAGAATTTATATTTACCCAAAAACTTAACAACAGCTCCCTATATCTATTAATTTGCCTGTTTCAAATCAGACTCAAATGGAAGGTTTATATAGATGCAGTCTGAACACATTCCTGCTGAACCAGCCAATCTTCTTCTGACGTGCATGTAGCCACGCGTTACCTAAATGGCTTTTTGGTCCAAGTGCTTTAGACTGAGAAACTCACCGTGTCCCACTTGGCGTTCATCTTCTCCTTCTCAAACTTGGCGAACTCTCTACGGTCGTGGATGATCATGAGCAGCTTCCAGATGAGCAGCAAGGCGAGGCCGATCAGGACGATTCCTGCTACCACACCCGCCACGATGGGGATGATGTCGGGGCCCGCCGGGCATTCTAAAACATTCAATAGCAAGTAGATAAATTCCTTGCTGAAGTTAAAAAAAATGATAATAATAAATCAACATCTACAAAGCAAGAATCATGACTTCTGACAGGTCTGATTCAATATATCAAAGATTGAAGACAAGCAGGCTGATATGAACTTTCTGATTTAAAAAAAATGCATGGGTGTGTAGTAACGAGTTCCATTTACTCTGTTACATTTACTGAAGTAACTTTTTTTTCCACAAAATTGTACTTTACTAAGTAGTTTTATTGCAGGATACTTTTAACTCATACTTGAGTATATTTATGAAGATAAAAATACACTTTTACTGCGTTACATTTGGTCACACTCCTTGCGTTACTTTTGATTTCACCATTTGAATTCAGTCACGTTCAGTTTTTCTTTCATTGTCGGACACTACACTGTCTGCTTCAGCTCTCAAGTAGCCATGCCCCCACCCTCCGTTTCCATGGTTTCACCCTGAGCAGAACAGTCATGGCTACACATTCAAATGCTGTTTTCTTTTCAGCTACATGACGCGTTGCGTCTTTATCTCGTTAAAAATGTGACATTTCAGCTTCTAAGAATCAACACGGAACTTGAGGAAACGTGGCAGTAAGCTGCAACGTTAGCTACTTAACTAGCTGCTGCTGCTGCTAATGCTAACTCAAGTTTTCCTGTTCTATTCTGAGTAAATTCATGAAGCTAACCTAGCTAACTGTCTTGGGGCCAGGCCAGAATTGTCATGATTTGTTATGTGGTAAATATCTGATTTATTACTGTCTACTGTTTCTTTATATGATATGATTTGGATTGTATTAGAAGCTACATGTGGCTACTTTGCATTTTTTTTTCTCCTCAGACGAGCCTTTATAGCTTGTTGATTATTCTAAAGAATAAGCTTGATCAAAGTTACTCACTACTCAAGTAATCTTTTCAATAGATACTTTCTTATTCTCACTCAAGTACTTATTTTGGTGAGTACTCTTACTTATATTTGAGTCACTATTATAAAGTAACAATACTTTTACTTGAGTACAGTTTCTGGTNTACTCTTACTTATATTTGAGTCACTATTATAAAGTAACAATACTTTTACTTGAGTACAGTTTCTGGTTACTCTAAATCTCTGAAAAAACAGACTAAGAAAATCCAGCAGTTTAAGTAGATTAGCTAAATATCTCACCCAGCGTCTCCACCACGTAGACCTCCTTGGTGTCGTTCCTTATGGCGTAGGTGTAGTAGAACCAGCAGTCGTTGGCGTCCCGCTCTTTGCAGTGGGTGAGTGGGAAGCTCTGGTCGGTGGGTTGGGGCAGCTTGTCGCGATCCTTCACCTTGATCAGCTGGAAGTAGCTGCAGTCCCGCTCGCACGTGTCCTTCTTCTCACCGGCCTCAAACGCCCGGCACTGAACACAATCCCTAAAAAAAGAGCAAGTATTTATTCCAAAAATGTTATCAGAGAACACATTGTGACAAATACACTAAAAATTCAACTTCGATGCAGCTTTTCTGCCGTTCCAGCCAAGCGTAAGAGCCCCACACTCACTTATGCTCCGTACAGACGCCGGGGCAGGTGGGGCAGATCTCACAGGTTGGACCCTGGAATTTGGGGTTGGTGCATTTGCAGACTCCACATTCACAAATACCGCGGCCGTTGCAGGACTGCCCATTCTTGGCCAGACAGGTGGAGTTGTCCATGGAGCAGTCGCAGGCGCTGCCCGTGTAGTTTGCCTCACAGATGCACACCCTGCATTCACAGCGGCCGTGTCCTGATGAAGCACAGACAGGAAACAGTTTATGGCAGAGTTAGGATGAAAACCAAAATCCATTTTTAAAGAAATAGCAGCATTTTCTGTTAGGGAAAGGCTGCTATTTCTAAGCAAAATCCATTTTTAAAGCTATTTAACTATTTAAAGCTACTTATTAAAGCTATTTCACTATCCAAATGGCAAAATCCATTTTTTAAGAAATAGTAGCCTTTTCCATGAGGGAAAGGCTACTATTTCTTAGCAAAATCCATTTTTAAAGCTATTTAAAGCTACTTATTAAAGCTATTTTGCTATCCAAATAGCAAAATCCATTGTTAAATTAAAAAAATATCTTTTCCGTGAGATAAAGGCTACTATTTCTTAGCAAAATCCATTTTCAAAACTATTTTGTTATTTAAAGTTACTTATTAAAACTATTTTGCTATCCAAATAGCAAAATCAATTTTTTAAAGAAATAGCAGCCTGGGCTGCTATTTCTAAAGGCTAAAGGCTTTATAAAGGCCTTTTCTAGAGGCTGCTATTTCTTTAAAAATGGATTTTGCTATTTCTTTAAAAATTGCTAAGCACCAACTGATTTTTGTTTAAGGCTGAAATAGAAACATGCTGCCTAGTGGTGAAACCAAATGAACAAAAACAGAAAAAAAAAAAATTTTCAATGATGATTAGCTATTTATTTAAAATGGGACAATGCACATTAATAAGGCCCTGGCAGCAGTAGAGTGCCAGTGTAAATGTTAGCCACAAGGCTTATTTGCACCCGCTGTCCCAACAAGCATAAACAAATTCAAATCATTACATAAAAAAAAAGGAGAGAGAAAAAGTCACATAAATAAAAATCTACTCTACATAAAAACATTAAAAATGACACAAACAACATTTCCACAACAAACATAACTCTGAATCAATTTCATTAATGATTACAGATCTGTTCAGATTTCAGCCATGATTTTAGTTTACTTTTGACTGTTCCAATAGAGATGCAGCTTCAAATATCCAGAGAATTCCACAAACGTGCTGCTCTCACTGAGAAAGCGGATTGTCCGATGTTACGATGTCTGAAGGAATAACACATCCTTCCTTATCACAGCCCTGTCTGATTGCAATTTCTATCTGTAAGTTGTATAAAAACCGTCATAATGGAGGAGGAGCTGAACCTTATAAAATCTTAAACAGAAGACACATGTCCATAAAATGTCCAAAACTTTCCATATTGAACAGATTATGTCTCTGGATAATATGACAGAGATGATAATGATTTGGTTTCCTGTACAAGTTTGATAGTTTGCTTATAAAGAGATTCAACAAGTTTTCAACGATTATGATTAGAAGCACAAAAAACTGATATAGATTTCCAATAAATTCTTATTATTTATGAATGGGACATGTACTGTATGTTGGATAATATCCTGGAAACTTCGTGCAAGATATCTTGTTATAATCACAACAGCCTGACAAACCTCCACAGAGCTTGTTGTTGGAGCGGTCACAGTTGAAGTTGTCGCATTCGCAGTACGGGCCGCTGTAAACCTCCGCGGCGTTCTCCCTCTTCTTGCACTCGCAGGTGCCGCAGACGCAGTCGCCGTTGTTGCTGCAGATATCCGTACCATTGTCTTTGCGGCAGTTGGCGTCCAGGTCGTCTGTCCTCACCTCATCTTTGCTGCACTCGCAAAGGCGCCCAATACGCCCTTCATTACACCTGATACAGCAAACAGTACAATTTCAGTCGCTATATGTGCGTTAAGGAGCAAATATATATGTATGTATATATAATTTTTATCATCAAGACAGTGGAAGTAAACATGATACTGAAACAGGCGTGTCAAGGAAAACGGTGGTCTGAATCCCAGGAGGAGCTTGGTATATCTGTGTTAGCGCACAAAAAACACTTCCGCCAAAAAGTAGACAGGTTTTTCATTTCAAAGGTTTTAAAGGACCATACTGGCCATTTTGCTGAAGGATAAAACTGTATTTCAGCTTTCCTGATATTTTGCAAAAATCTCTTAATCTTTCAAAATCAAATATTCAAGTGATACACCCACCTTAAAAATCCATGTTTCTCCTGCTAATAGTTACACAGGCTTATGAAGTCACGGTCCTTTAAATTTTTCCATAAACGCAGGTCTTCTTTTGGGACTATATTCCCCGGTGGAGGCATACATTCACTCCACGCTTTTTATGAGCTTAAACACTAAAATTACGTAACTTCTAAAAAACCTGAATACACGTCTTGTTGGTGATGATGGATTACCTATCCCAAGAATGTTTCAAGTATCAACAAGTTGATTTTAATAGCAGAATGAACTGAAACCAATGGAGGTCTGGAAGGTAGGAAAAACATTTTTAATTCACCGTTCCAGTAGTATGCTTTGGGAAATGATTGTCAGTAACGTTACATGTATGAAAATTGAATATATTAGACTCAAACATGCAAAATGGCCGGTATGGTCCTTTAACTATACTTTTGAATAAATTCATTTTAAATGACTACTACCTTCTCTCTTGCTCAAAAGGTGCAAACGAGTGAAACCAGAGAGCCTAGCGAGGTTTAACGTGACACGTTTCAGCACCCTGATGAAGTCAAAGTTCACCGGCTTAATATTTACTTGCAGGCTCCACACTCAAAGGTGCCGTTGCCTTCATAACACTTCTCGCTGTTACTCTCGCCTTCCTTCGAGCATTCACACTCGCAGATGAAGTTCAAAACGACCTCCACCTCCTCGGTGAAGCCCAGAGGTTTGATCTTGATGATCTCAGACTTGCCATGTGATGGACACTTTGAGGATTCAACGGAAATATGGAAGGACACCTGGGAAGAGACAGTTCATATAATCATTAAATTCAACAGGGAAGATGCCTCAATTCTCCAGACATTCATCAGATTTTTTAGCTTGTGATATGTTCCTGGATTTTGTCTGTACAGAGCCTAGAGGGCCACAATTTTAGGCCCGTATCGGCCCTATAGTTCTGTCCAAACCCGACCCGAAGCCCTAGACTTAATGAAATTCTTGGCCCCAGCCCGACCCGAGGCCCATGGTCTTTTTTTTTTTTTGAGGTGGTCATCAGAACCAGAAGTTTGGCTCTTTTCAAAGAGCCAAACTGAGCATAGCCTGGGCCTGACGGGTCCTGAGGGCCCGTGCAGGGCTCTAACAGAGAACAGAATTTTATCCTCTTCTGGTTTTATCATTTTCAGATATGATCACAAGCAACTGAAGAGGAATCTCATCTACCTCGTCTCCAATGGAAATGTTGGAGCACTTCCTCCCGTTCTCGCCGGTTCCCTCCACACCGTTCTTACAGATGGACTTATAGGTGATGGAGACTCCCTCTGGCAGCCGTCCATTCTCCAGAATCACCTCAGATGACAAAGACTAGCCGAAAGAAAAACAGACAGATCCAATTCTCACTTTGGGCTGCACTTACTAAACAAGACAAAAAGTTTTGTTTCATCTGAGATCATATGGAAGCACAATGGTTGTTTTCCCATGCAATTATAGTTTGACATGTCTGGTAAAGGAAAATCAAATGTCTCTTTATTCCAAGGACACACAGACAACATGTGCCTCTTGACTCACATTGTAAGCGTCAATAATGAGTTTGATCACATTGCTGGAGTTGGACGACAGTGTCCCGACAGCCGATTTAGGAATAAGATTTTTCAATTCCTGCAAGAGACACAACACGAATATAATTTTATTATTACAAAAAGACAATCATCATTTGCTAAATTTATAAAACCAGAAGTTCAGTCTAAAACGCTATATATCCATACAAATGTACAGCATATACAAAATAAGGAAACGATGACTAAATTCTTATTGTTTAGCTGATTTTTGAATCTTTTGGAAGTGGATAAAAGATAAAACATAGAGTATGAACCTCGTCATGAAAAAGAAAACTGGAATCAGCAAAATGTACAGAAATGTACCTTGTAAACTGGCTGGAATTCCTCAGTGACGGCAAAGATCGTCTGAATGTTGTGGTCGCTCAGTTTCTGGACCAAATGGGCAATGGAGGGATAATCCTGTTACATAAAACACAAACAAGCAAAGAATCATTAATAAAAATAGAATTCAGGCTGAAAAACAGCAAACACGCTCATTCCAGTGTCCCTGTAAATGATAAATGACATACGTAGTAGTGGCTCATGGTGTACATGTTGTCCGTCAGGTGGCACCTTCCGTCGTTGGGCAGGACGATGCCGCCTAGTTTGCCGTCTCCAGCAAAGTGGAAGCCGGCATCAGTGGAAAACACCAGCAGACGCGTCACGTTCCTCCAGCCGATTTGCTCCTAGAAGACCAAGACAAAGTTTCCTGAGTTCCATATGACCGCTGGAAAGCAGCGCAGAGATCAAGGCTGCGACGTTTCATCAAAGCAGTTTACTGTATATTTTTACTTGTCAGTTTTTCATTTATGGCTTTTCCACAGACATACTGACATTGCTCAAGTCTGTTCCTGATTAAATTCTTGAATTTGTCCAAGCATTTCCAACCCCATAAAACCTGGTTCTTAGCTAGTAAAATCAGCTCTGTGTCAGACTTTTCAACCCGCTGGTCTGAAATAACTCACCACATAAACCTTATCTTTGTTTCAAGGTAACCAGAAGTGTCCTTAACAATCAGAAATATTACAGGAAGAAATCATCAGACAGGTAAAGAAGTACTAAAGTTTATATTCTCTGAGCTTTTGAGTCTCGCCAATCCTCACCTCGCAGACGGCCACCTGCATGATGGCATCGAATCCTCCCTCTGGAGAGTCCAGGTTGCCTGAGATCTGCTGCTGACTGACCAGCCGATTGAATTCGTCGCCCTTGTCCGTAAGTTTCAGCACGTTCTTGTAGCTGAAGGGGCTGGTACAGTTCTGGTTCCCGGTGCAGGGGTTGATGAGCCTGGCCGGCGTGGTGCTGATGTAAGGCATGACCGTCTTCTCCACAAACGAGCCGAAACCTACAGAGAGAGAATAACTCAGGTCAAAAAAATTTGTCAGACGATGTCATGACTTTTCATTTACTTGGTTCTCTCTTTTGTGATTCTTTCGTACCGATTCTGAAGTCTGAAGTGATCTCCTGCATTTCCCTCATGAGGTCGGTGCCCAGGTTCTTCACGTTCTCCAAATCGTCCTTCATGGAGAAGGAGAGGTCCATCAGGTAATATAGGTCGATGGGATAATCCTCAGCACGCTTGAATTTCAGCTGGAAGGTCTGGGGCTCACCTGAAAGAGGAGGATTTTTATCAGGAAAATCATTTTAACCTGCTTGTGCCTTTTGTTACTTATCTTACTACTAAACCAGGTTAAGATGTAAATATGAATTTGTCATGGCCAAACATTTAATATCCCTGAAATATAATTTTTTTAAAAATCTTTTCTTGCGTTTACCAGCAAAAAAACCCCATAATTTTAATGTGTGTGGGAGATTCAATACTAAACATCAGATGAAGACCTTTATTTTTTCACAGTCTCTCAGTATTAATGTTAATGTTCATTTATTAAGTTAGTCAAGCTAACAAACAGCCACTAACTCTGTCACTGAACCTTAACTGGGAAATTGCTGATAGTGGTTTAAAGGACCATACCGGCCACTTTGCATGTTTGAGCCTAATATATTCAATTTTCAAACATGTTACGTTACTGACAATCATTTCCCAAAGGATAAAACCATATTTCGGCTTTCCTGATATTCTGCAAAAACTCATAATCTTTCATAATAATAATCTTTCGAAATCAAATATTCAAGTGATACACCCACCTTAAAAATCCATGTTTCACCTTCTAATAGTTAAGCAAAATTATGAAGTCATGGTTGTTAAAATTTTGCGATAAACATAGTTCTTTGGGACTATATTCCCCGGTGGAGGCATACATTCACTCCATGCTTTTTATTGCGCTTAAACGCTAAAATTACGTAACTTCTAAAAAAAACCTGTATACACGTCTTGTTGGCGATGATGGATTACCTATCCCAAGAACGTTTACAGTATCAACAAGTTGATTTTAATAGCAGAATGAAATGAAACCAATTGAGATCTGGAAGGTAGGAAAAACATTTTTAATTCACCGTTCCAGTAGCATGCTTTGGGAAATGATTGTCAGTAATGTTACATGTATGAAAATTGAATATATTAGGCTCAAACGTGCAAACCGGCCGGTATGGTCCTTTAAACTTCAGGACACAAATATTTACCAGATCGGAGTGTCAGCGTGAGTTTCTGGGGCTGAATCTGTGTGATCTGCTCAGGTTTCAGTTTCTCTGCCACGTCCTTCTTGCGGTTTGTGACGGGCTTGTTCAAGTCAATCCTCAAGTTGCCACGGGGATTCTCAATTTTGGTCACGGCGCACTTTCTGGCCTTCAGGGACTCGAGATCATCGCAGCGAGCTGACTTGGACTCGCCAACGCTGAGGAAGTTCTGCAGAGATAATAAAAGACGCTGTGGTGAGGATTGTTTCTGGTGATTTTTTTGAAAACTGCATGACAGGAAGTGAGGGTTTCAATAAATCTGCTCTGAATCTGCAAACTTACACTTTATTCAGAAACACAAATCGGCAAGAGTTTGCACAGATAAACTGATGGTCTTTAAAGTTTCAGGCTGCACTGTCAGCTAAACTCTGGTGAATAATAACAGCAGGGATGTGCATTTTTACTTTGGATGATGTTATCCACTAACAGAGAACTGGCCGTATAAAAATATGCGGCCATTTTTATTAAAGCTTTTAGAGAAGCTCAGAATTTGTCCTGACATGTTGATAACCTGCACAGCAACACAGTACAAACTCACAAACAACAACAGGGTTTTACACAAAATACACAGGGACAACACAGACAACTTTATCCGTCATTCTACATAGTCAAGATTCCTGAATTAAACTTGAACCTAAACATCTTGAGGCAAAAATTTTACATTTTCTGTTTAGATTTGTTGTGTTTTGTGAATTAATAAATAAAATATAAAAGCTGAAAATGCAGTTTTAACGAGCTTTACATTTTTAAGTACATCATGGAATCTGGATAAAGCCAATTCAGTTTACATCATCTTGAAGGATCTGGTTTGTCGGCCATTGTTCTCAGGCAGCAGGAGAAAAGCAGAGACAGACCAGGAAGCCTGGCTAAGGATATAGATTGGATGCACATGATATCCTACAAGGCACAGTGGTCTAGAGCTGAAAACAATGAGCTCACTCAAAACAGAAACGGTGCTCTGACCTAATTCTTTCAAAACCACATGACCAAAAGAAGCCTTTTCCCTCTGCATCGACGCTTATCAGATGAGATTTGTTTGTTTAAAAAAACCATAAATGACATTTGTTGTCCTGAGGAAAATTCAGTTTGCAGGATCAGAAAAGCAAATTATGTATAAAAGAGCGTTAAAGGACCATACTGGCCATATTGCACGTTTGAGACAAATATATTCAATTTTCATACATGTTACATTACTGACAATCATTTCCCAAAGGATAAAACCGTATTTCAGCTTTCCTGATATTTTGCAAAATCTCTTCATCTTTCAAAATCAAATATTCAAGCGATATACCCACCTTAAAAATCGATGTTTTGCCTGCTAATAGTTACGCAAAATTATGAAGTCACAGTTGCTAAAATTTTGCGATAAATGTAGTTCTTTTGGGACTATATTCCCCGATGGAGAAATACATTCACTCCACGCTTTTTATTGATCTTAAACACTAAAATTACGTAACTTCTAAAAAAAAACCTGAATACGCGTCTTGTTGGCGATGATGGATTACCTATCCCAAGAACGTTTCAAGTATCAACAAGTTGATTTTAATAGCAGAATGAACTGAAATCAGTGGAGGTCTGGAAGGTAGGAAAAACATTTTTAATTCACTGTTCCAGTAGTATGCTTTGGGAAATGATTGTCAGTAAAGTTATGTGTATGAAAATTGAATATACTAGGCTCAAACATGCAAAATGAGTGGTATGGTCCTTTAACTAGATAAGAGAATTCCTGTTTTGTTAATCTGAAGATGGTAACTCAGACAATAAGGTGCATAACTGACACATGTCTCAGTTTAATACAATTAGATGGTTTTATGAATCTGGGATGACAATAAAATCAGAGTATAAGAGGATGAAATCAAAATTCTCCAGCAGAAATGTAACCTGTGGGAGGGAACAATGAGTGGTTTCTATTTATTTTTTATCCTAATCTTAATCTGAGCTCATTTTGGTTAAATGTTAAGCTATTTAAAATGTAATCATAAACGAGGTTTTGGGATTTTGTTCCTTGTTAAGTTTTTTTGTGAAAAAAACAAAGTGAAACTAACCACAGACACATGAAATCACAGAGGAGAATGCGACGCTCCCATACTTTAAGATTCTCTGGATAAGATTCTTCTGATAAAAATCAGTTTTCTTGTAGCTTTAATGATCCGCCTCACCTCATCCGTGCACCATCCGCATGCCTCGGAGACCTGGATGCATTCTCCACATGACTGTGCGTTTGCCTTGATGCAGATGCTTCCCTCTGAAAGAGACGTAACGTGTTTCAGTTTAGCCATCATTCCCATAAGCTCATAATTTAAATTCAAACCAGCCGCTGTTTCTGGCTGAAATGTTTCTCGTTCTGAAAACTGAGTCATGCTGACGTAAAACTTCTGGGCTCATCACCAGCAGGTGATTTCATCTAATAAAAAAGAAAAAGCTTCCGTACGCAAGACTAAGAAATGGCTTAAAGCAAGGTTTTTGATCTATTATCCCAAAGTACTGTGAAATTCTAATTTATGTCCTAAAGGACCGTACCTGTGGTTTTGCATGTTTGAGCCCAATTTATATATAAGCCACATTAAAGTTATGTTATTGACAACCATTTTCCAAAACATATTACTGGAACAGTAAATATTAGATTGTTTTTCCTACCTTCCAGTCTGCTATTGGTTTCAGTTTTATTCCTTCACGCTATAAAAAAATCAACTTGTAGAGACGTTGAGATAAAAAATCTATCACAGCAAAAAAAACAAAAAAAAAAAAAGTCTATTAAATTTCTTTGTCGAAATAACTTTATTTAAGTGGTCTAA
This sequence comes from Lucifuga dentata, assembly GCA_014773175.1. Taxonomy (NCBI): domain Eukaryota; kingdom Metazoa; phylum Chordata; class Actinopteri; order Ophidiiformes; family Bythitidae; genus Lucifuga; species Lucifuga dentata. Next base: position 48,240 of record VXCM01003301.1, read on the forward strand.
CACGGAGCTGTATGGAAGAAAACGTACATCTCCGCCAGAGAATATAGTCCCAGGAGAAGACGGCTTTTGCCAGAGAAATTAAAAACGGACGTTTCTTCTATATTTAGACGTACATGTTAGCAGGTGAAAGATTGAATTTTAAGGTGGGCCTGAATATTCGATTTTGTAACATGTATGCAGGTAGTATTTATTGGGTTTAAACATGCAAAATCACTGGTATTGTCCTTTAGTGAATGAGACCTGACTAGTCAAAACATGATCAACAATAAAAACTTTAAGCTCAGCATGTACACTGAGTTTCCTGTGTTACTGATGTCTGTAAAAGCTAAGAACATATCAAAAGAAAGTTTTTAAATTCTTTAATTTTCTAATTCTTACCTTGCTGTGCCCTGCTGTGACCCAGGACCGCTGATAACGCTGCTATCAAAAGTAGCCGCAGATCCATCTGTAGTGAGAAAACACAAAGCAGAAAGATTTCAGCTGAAAGGTGAACATCAATAAACAAAGAAAGAGATTTTAAAAGTGTCCAACAGCAAACAAAACCAGCTAAATATTAACAATTACATAAAAATATTATCTACTCAGGACAATCAAGCGGGACATATTGGGTCACCATGGCAACATTATTATGATGTGTTGATGGCATGCATGCTGATGGATGCATGTTAATAGATTTATGTTGATGGATGCATGTTGATGGCATGTACTTTTTGATTGTCAAGGTTTACTGTGGCGCTGTGCGTTTTTTTTTTTTTTTTTTTAAACTGTGTTCACATTTTGGATCTCAGTTATTAAATTACTAAAACAAATGTTTCCTCCTTGCTCCATGGACGGGCTTCGTGTATTTTTTTGTTTTCTAGAATATCTTTTTTTTGTTTTTGGTGGCTGTATGTACCTAATTATGGCAAGTTGCAACTTCCATTCAAAACATAACTTTATTAACAAGAGTGAGTGGAGCCAGGAAGACATGACAGGGTGACACTTCGAACTAGTGGGTTGATTTTATCTCAGAAATGTGTCCAAACTGAATGGACTGCAGCTGCACCTGGTTTAGTTCTGACTGAGATCTGATCACAGATTCATGCAGATCGGGCTGCATTCCAATAGTTATGCAAGCACTTGCATCAACAAGTATTTCTCCTTATCCGGATAGCATGCAAAGTGTAAATGGGCCTTATATTCTTCTCTGTTTGTAATGAAATCTCTCAAATGGAGTTGTTAGTTATTATAGTTCCACTGTAGTACTGAGTTGATGTTCTGTATTTTATAATTCTTTTTATTAATGACTTTTTATTGGATTTTAAAATGCCTTTTAAACATTAGCAATTAACAATTAGCCTTAGCCTAACTCTGGCTCATTTACAGTTTTCTGTTTAACTGTTGATCAATGAGCACTGTCCCTGACAAGTAAATTAATAAATGAAATGAAATAATAAAATGAAATTAGACTTTCTTTAAAAAAAAAAAAAAAAAAAAAAAAAAAAACAGGGGGAAGAGAAAAAAGTAAAAAGAAAAAAAGGGGAAAAAAGAAAAAGAAAAAAGGACAAAAAAGAAAAAAATGAAAAAATGGAAAAAAGGGGAAAAAGAAAAGAAAAAAGCAAAAAAAAAAAAAACNAAAAAAAAAAAAAAACAGAAAAAAGAAAAAGATAAAACGAAAGAAAGGAAAAAAAGGAAATTAGACTTGAAAACTAGAACTGCAATTTTAAATTACTATTATTATTATTATTTTTTGAGGCTCTTGGTGAAATTCCTCAGTTACTTTTAGGTGGCAGAGGGGAGGAGACATTCTCATTCTGCTTTTTCCAAATATGGAGGAATTATTAGGCCATGCTCGGCTGGCGTCAGCTGGCAGTCTCTCAGCTCCGCCACAAACCAACACACGCATATTTGCTTTCTGACTGAGCTTTGGAAACCTTCATGTTGTTACAGGCCCAAGTAAAGGTAGCTGTTATCTGAACAGGCCATCTTCAGATACGACTCAGAAAGACTCAGAGTGGCTTAAAGAGACAAAACCGATGCATTCTGTAGCTGAATGAGACAAAACTGATGCATTCTGTAGCTTAAAGAGACAAAACTGATGCATTCTGTAGCTGAATGAGACAAAACTGATGCATTCTGTAGCTTAAAGAAAATTTAATTTTGAAAGATTAGATCTGAAAAACACAAAAACTAAAATATGGTTTTATGTTTTGAAAAATGGTTGGCAGTAACGTGTAAGCAGGCACGATTTTATGGGCTCAAACATGAAAAATCACCTGTATGATCCTTTAACTACCAATCAACAACATGATAAACTAAATACGAAGTTTGAACTCTTCAAGATGGCTTCACTTCTGTCTCATAATGCAAATTTAGCACAACAACACATTCATGATCTCTAAGCAAAGTCTGTAAAAAAAAAAAAAAAAAAAAAAAAAAAAAAAAGTTCAGCCAAGCTCACACCTCCATACCAGAAAACAGAGAAAAAGTGTGTGGGTGGGTTGGTGGGTTCCCATATTTGGTCATGCAGTTTCATGTCTCCTCCTGAATCTTCTCTCATTTCCTGTAACCACACTGACACACTTCCTTTGACTGCAGTTTAATCCTCAGAGGATGGATATTACAAACGAGTCGGCGCTGACTGACATCAAGTCAACAGCTGAGAGAGACTCAAAACAGCCTTTCCCCTGTTGGATAGCAAAACATTTTAGCTCCTTCCTGAACTTTAATGAACAGGAGTAACATTATAAAGTGCAATACACTGGGAAAAAATGCTGCATAGGTTGATTGCAGAACATTTATGGCAGATGGAGGGCTCCTTCAGCCATCGTCTCATTCCTCCCAGGAGCAATGAGTCTGTGTACTTATTGTACTTGTATATATTGCATATGCTAGTATATATATTGTATATAATGTGTATATATTGTATAGTTACTCTATTTTTCCTTATCATTATTATTTACCTCATTTCAGTGTCTGTATCTAAAATTGTTGCTGCAACACCCAAATCCCCCCTTCCCCCCAGGGGATCAATAAAGTATTATTATCTGTTATCTTATTTATTATTTCTGTAAATGTTCTGTAGCAATTCTGTGATAACAGTGAGAAGTTTCTCATAAAACATATCACCACAGCAATGTGGGTCACAGAGTAAATAACCATATCCTGTTAAAACAGGCCCAATGGCCAACTCAAATTATTTCCTCCATGTGCTGCAGTTACAGCTATCACACTGTCTGTGGGGGGGTAGGNGCCAACTCAAATTATTTCCTCCATGTGCTGCAGTTACAGCTATCACACTGTCTGTGGGGGGGTAGGGTGAAGAAAAAAAAACCCCAGAGGGACCACAGACAGAAAGAAAAATGCCACATATGAAGATTTGCAGAACAACAGGGATGAAAAAGTCATCGGACAAAAAAATTTGACACAAGGCAGAACTTGCAGCAAAGATGGATGACAGCTCGTCAACCCAGCAAGATGCTTCATAAAAATTCAAACCAACAGCAAATGCAAAGACTTTCTGCAGCATGAAGGCTCCTCCCGGCATTCCTCAACACCAGCTTTGTTTATCGCTCTGGGCTTTGTCCTGCACAGGGCTGCAAATTGCAGAGAGTTGACAGATGGTGATGCATTCAGGGTCTTTCCTCCCAAAAGCCTGAGTGCCACGTAAAGGCAATGGAATTATGGAGGAACTGGGAATTCTGATAATCATCTTGGGAGTGGGTGATAATTTTGGGAATAAGTTTCCCTCAAATATACTCTTGATGAACAAAATATTGAGATATTTCCCTAATATTTATGTAAATTCACATCTCAGCTACATTAAAAGTTATAAAAACCCTCATTATCTGTTATGCTACATCTCCTTTACTATTAGCATAGCTTTAATAAGAGAAGCTAATAAACAATAAAGGCTTTTGCTTTAGCCAATAATATCAGCCAATATTAGGCTATCACAGCTATTAATATCAGAATATTTGCTGGCAGAGTATTTATTATTCATTTTATACATTTCTAGGTAAGTTTAGTCTTCAAAATTTGTTGTTGTTACACTTAAGTCTTAATCTTTGATATACACATAATCTTTGATTATGTGTATTATTCAGTTGTAAAATATCCTGCATTAATCTTTGCTAGTAACAGAATTTGAGGGATCCTTGCCAAAAAATATTCAGATGTTATGTATTTAAAAAAAAAAAAAGAAAAGAAAACAGTTACTTGCACTCAAATATCAATATCAGGATTGGCCTAGTTGTAGTTTTCACATGAATTCATGTCCAGCTTTAATGACTTTTTACACCCTTTTCAGCTTTGAAGCAAAGAGAACAGTGAGACCGTTGGATGGCTCAACAGAAATAAGAGATATAAACATGGGAGCTTCTAGATAAGAGCCGACAGCAAAGTCAAACAGACAGAGACGAGACAAAATCCATAACAGCCTGATTATCTTCTGTGTGTGAAACCTGATGAAAGAAGGTTGACTGGATGCTGTACAAGGTGAATTCAGCAGAGAGAAAAAGGTCAAAACAAGCGTCAGTCAGTTAGCAATGATGGGAATTCATCTGACAACGTTCCGTATTCCCTTTTCCCTTTTCTTTCCCTGAAGTCTGTTTATTGTCCGACTCACGTTTGACCATCCTGCAAACTTCAGGCATGTTTTTTCATATGTCTCAATGCTTAACAGCTCATCATTGAAGCTGAACAATCCTATCAATCAGGGCAGCAGATATTAAAAAAAAAAAAAAAAAAAAAAGGACAAATCATATGTTACTAAAAGACAAAATGACATCATCGAATAGCTTATTTTCTGTGCCAAATGTCCTTCATTTAAACTGGAATCAGCATGTTTGGATTTCTTTTAAACCAGAAAATGACCTAAGTAAGTAAGTATTGGTTGTCAAAACAGTCTGATTAGTTTTATGTTGAGTCATCAATTAATCTGCTCGCCAAATCTTTACAGCTCAACTAGCTTCGGTCTTAAAAGTGAAAAAGAAAAATATAAAAGTAGGAACTTGAACGACAAACTGCAAACTGTTTATTTTTCTGGAAATATAAGGTTTGATTTTGAAATATTTGGGATTTGGGAAGATTTGGCAGAAGAAAAACCAGGAAAACTAAAATATGGTGTTATGTTTTGGAAATTAGCTGTCAGTAATCTAACGTGTATAAGAGTAGTATTTATTATATTTAAACCTGAAAAATCACCAGTATAGTCCTTTAAAAGCTCTTTTTTTGTTGATATAATGAGTCACACACAGTCACTTTTCTCTCTCTCTGCATGACTAACTTTTTGTCTCTCTCCCTTCAAACAAACTGCTCATCACTCAGAAACTTCGGGCTATGAGTCGTCACGACAACAGATGAGAGAGCTTAATATTTAGAGTAACAGAATAAACCAGCAGGAATCATGACTTTGTATGGTCAGGATGGAGAAGACAAGAGGCAACATGGCTAATGTTTGTGTCTCTGCATGTCAGCAGAGGCATTTTTTATCACACTTCAACTTCTAACAATAACCAACGCTGCTCACACTTTCAGGTACCGGAGCTGAAGCCACAACAGACTCTACGTCAAGCCTGGTTTTAAAGCTGGATTCACTCTGGAATAAGTGTAAAATTATCTGAATCGATGCTTTAAAAGACTTAATTTCACAGATTACAGCCTTTGATTTCCACCGTCAGACAGCTCAAACTAGGAGATCACGTCCACATTTATTCAGATCCCAGACATAAAACAGAGAAATTGGAATTTTCAGTTTTTGCTGACACATCAGACGTGCTAATTCAAATCGATGGTAATTTCTGAGACCATATTTTGTTCTAGATCTGGTTCTAGATTTGGTTCAGAGTTAGTTTGGATTATATCCAAACCACAAACGAACTGCAAAGTTTTGGGACAGGACCAAGACGTCTCTGAAAAACGGTCTCGGCAGTTTTGAGCGTGATTGCTGTGCTTAGTCCTGTCCAAACAAACCATACAAAGAGCAAAAAAACCGTTATACAACTATTTAGGTCTGAAAATACCCTAAATATAGTTTAAGGAGATATCATTTTGGTCCTCAGGAAGGAATTCAGGGACACCATTATTTCAACTTGTCTTTCACTGGCATACAATAAGTTTGATAAGTTACGTCCAATTGTCTGAACTCAAAACATGTGGACACATTAAATGCTTAGCTAAAGGACCATATCAGCGATTTTGCATGTTTGACCCCAAAATATACAACCTGCATATGTTACATTACTGATAACCAATTTCCAAAAAGCAAAACTATATTTTAGTTTTCTTGTTATTTTTTCAAATCCCTTCATCTTTCAAAATCAAATGTTTAGATGACACACACCTTAAAATTCAATGTTTTGCCTGCTAACACTTAATTTCTCGGCAAAAGCCGTCTTCTCCTGGGACTATATTTCCTGGCAGAGACATACATCATCTTCTGTGCAGCTCTGTGTTAGATCGGTTAAATAAAGTTACTTTGGCAAAACAAAAAACCTAACAGACATGTTGTTTGATGTGATGGATTATTTATCTCAAGCATGTTTCAAGTCTCTACAAGTAGATTTTAATAGTGGAATCAACTGAAGCCAATGGCAGTCTGGAAGGCAGGAAAAACAATCTAAAATGTACTACTATTTGCTAAAGTAGTATATTTTGGGAAAGTGGTTATCAGTAATGTAACGTATATACGGACTGTATATATTTTGGGCTCAAACACACAGGATTGCTCTTTAAAACCGGTTTCATAGCACCAAAGATGTAAGTTTGAGCATCCGCAGTCATTCCCAGGACCAGACGTGAGTTTTCTCAGGAATTTTTTCCAACAGCTGCTGAGGAGGAATGATGACTGTAACTCAATCCTCCATCACTCAGTGTTTTACCGTCTGCTGCCCGCCATCAGCCTCAGGCAGGTCAGAGGGCCTGATTCAATCTCCAGTCTGAGAACACGCTCTGAGATGTAAACGCACACAAAGCTTTCCTCTCTCACACATGATGTTGGCGTGCAAAGAATTGACGCCCTTGTGTGAAGGCTCCGCCTTCAAAATGCCGTTCTTTAGGTGAAGTTCCTGCGGTCGAGAGAGAACAGTTCAGCGTTCACCTGCACGTTGAAACTTCGATTATACTTTTTTATTAAGGCAATAAATCAATTTTTCCAAATGTCACGTAAACACCATGATTAGATTCAAATCTGCATGCGCTGGAGGAAACCTAGCCTGAGTAACAGACATAGATTATTGATTGTAAATTGAATTATTCGGGCAGGTAAATGTTATAATTGGAGTAAATTACCTCTGCAAGCATTCCCGATTACGCAATGTGTCATATATATATATATATATATATATATATACACACTCAGCAAAACATGGAATCCTATTAATTCCATTCATGTATACTTTCATTATCGCCTTAATCAGAGTACAGGCAAATAAATGGAGTTTTGCATATAATCCGCAAATCAAACACTTGTATTTGCTAATAATTTAAAATCTTCACTGAATCATTAGTTTTTCCTGTGTTTTCTGTACATTCTACAGATGTTTTTAAGCGGTTAGAGATTAAAAAAATAAAATATGATGCTAATGGTTACAGAAAACATAAATTAAGTTGTCTTGCAATCTGCTTGATGTTTAAATAACTAGTCTCAGGCACCAATAATCAATAATGTTGTACTCGTATGTATTTGTCTGTACTGCGATTAAGGAAAAATGTAAGGTGGAATTAATAGGATGTGATCAATCACCAAACCACAACTTACTGATTAATCAGCTTGTAAAGATAAGAGCAGGCCAGGTGAGGAATCGTGATCAATGGATCATTTACACGCCTGACAAAATCAAGTTCCAGACCAGTCTGTCACCTTCAGGGACACGGGACAGCAGGAGGTGAACATGAGTTAATGAGTCTGTTTCTGCAGATGTGTGTCACCGCGGCGCCTTTGTTAGCCATTTCCTGTGTAGACGTGCGTTACTGAATGTTATTAAGAAGGGAAACGCTCTGAGTAAAGTCCAGCAGGAGAAACTTCCTCTGAGAAAAACTTCTTCAGACTTGACTCACCAATATTTTGAAATGCTTCACATTTAGAGAATGATTGTAAAATATGGGACAGAGTTTTATCATATCTAACATGTTTATTAGTGGGATTTCTTACAGTGATAACGAGATTAACCATTTATATTAAACATGTTTACGGGTCTGCTGTCTTGCTGACTTGTTTCTCAGACTCAGAAGCTTTGAACAGACAAGTCTGCTGTTTGCTGAAGGTGGAGAAAAGCATCAGAGAACATTTAGTAATCCATGACAAAGTCCAAAGTTAAACTGCACTTACACTGGCTTATTAAACATCTGACTTCATGATATATGTGCTGTGTCAATATCTTAACTTTGCTACCAACACCAGGCATTTTGGCTTTAATCCCAACCTAATAATAAAACAAACTTTAAACAAGTTATCAAAATTTACATGAAACCTTTTGCAATAAATCACCATGTCAACTTTACTTTTTCTTCCCAATAACAATTAGAAAAAGTTTCCTGCAGAATATATTTTGATGATGTTGTTGTCAGTTTTATGTCTCATGTCTTGTTTGTTGTTTTTCTACATGCATAAAGTGCAGGAAATGTCGGGCAAATTTTAATTCTTTTTATTTTTTTTTGTTCACTTACTATTTTAATAACTTGCCTGTCCAGAGACTACAGATGAAAACTAGCATCTTAGCTAATTCTGTCATATTTTCAGCAATGTCATTAATATCCTGTTAAACAAATTTTAAAAAATAAAATAATAATAATAATAATGCATATCAGTTTTGTCACTTAATGCTTCCTGTCATAGTAGTATCAGTGAATAGCTAAATGTAGCCGCAGTTTAAGAATATCTGTGAAAAAAAAAAAAAAAAAAAACCACATAAATGGAAATGTGGCGTTCACAACAAGTTAGCATTGTTCTTGCTGGGTGGGACATCTGGGCGCCCATCCCCCAAAGCTGCGTTTGCCACCCGGTCAGCCCCACCCACTGTGGAAAGTCACAGTCCACTCTCAGTCCATCAAGTCTCTGAACAACTCAGCACGACTCCACAGACATTTCCTTCGTTAAACTCCACCCTGATCAGGAAGAAGATCTCACTTTCTGACCGCAAACTCAGCACGTTTGAAGGAAACCCAACCTAGATGCAGGAATTCCTCTTTCATCTGCCGTACGGTTTAAAGGACCATACCGGTGATTGTGCATGTTTGAGCTCAATATATACAAAATGCACGTTACCTTACTGGCAACCAATTTCTAAAATATAAACTTGTATATTAGTTTTCCTGTTATTTTTCAAATCCCCTAATCTTTCAAAATCAAATGTTTAGGTGATATCGTAACACTTATGCATGGTTATAGAAGGCACAGTCATTTTATTTCTTGGTAAAACTCATCTTCTCCTGGGACTATATTTCCTGGTGGAGACATACATCGTCTTCCGTGCAGCTCCGTGTTAGATCAGTTAAATAAAGTTACTTCAGCAAAACAAACCTAACAGATGTGCTGATCATTGTGATGGATTATTTATCTTAAACGTGTTTTAAGTCCCTATAAGTTGATTTTAAAAGCGTATCAGAATGAACTGACACCAATGGAGGTCTGGAAGGTAGGAAAAACATTTTTAATTCACTGTTCCAGTAGTATGCTTTGGGAAATGATTGTCAGTAACATTACATGTATGAAAATTGAATACATTAGGCTCAAACATGCAAAATGGCCGGTATGGTCCTTTAGAAGAATAGAATAGAATAGCTTTAATGTCATTATACGTAACATATAATGAAATTACAGGTGCTTCTCCCTTAGTGTATAAGTATAAAGTATAAAAAAAGAGTAAAAACAACTTTGTACACATCTATTTAAATTATATTTACA
>VXCM01003302.1:0-104900 GCA_014773175.1 Lucifuga dentata
CAACCCTCTGCATTTATTCGGGCTTGGGACTGGCACAAGGTGGACACTGGCTTGTGCCCCCTTGAGACTGCATTCACATTCTGACAACCATTTCCCAAAATATACTACTGGAGCGGTAAATATTAGATTTGTTTTTTTTTTACCTTCCAGACTGCCATTGGTTTCAGTTCATTCCAGTACGCAATTAAAATCAACTTGCAGAGACTTGAAATGTGCTTGAGACTGGTAGAAAATGTATCTCCACCAGGGAATACAGTCCCAGGAGAATATGGCTTTTACTGAGAAATTAAAAATGACTGTACCTTCTACATTCTGACGTATGTGTTAGCAGGCGAAACAACATTTTTTTTTTTAAGTTGGGTGATTTTGAAAGATTAGGGGATTTGGCAAAATAATACAAAAATTAAAATGTGGTTTTATGTTTTGGAAAATGGTTGGTAGTAGCGTAATACAGTATATATGCGGGTAACATTTATTGGGCTTAAACATGTAAGATCCTTTAATAAAACTGACTGGCGGTGACTCATACTGTATGAGATAAAAAAAAAAAAAATTGCACTGACTAAACACAATATGCAAAACAGAACAACTTGCATTCACAATTACATGCAACGTAATAATATAAGCAGCAAAAGCCCCACTTAATTCCAAGAGCTAACCAAGACAGTTGTGACATATATACATTGTATAACTTTAAGTGTTAATTTGTAATCCTGTTTCAATCACTCAATTATACAGCCAGCTTTAAGATTCAGAGTGGCATGGCTTAAAGCAAATCATTAACTGTGAAGGTAAATGTGGGACAGAGGATAAGAGAAGTCAAGATATGAGAAGTGTACAGGATGCCCATAGGCACATATTATACAGCCATCTGTATCTGTACATCAATCTAATGGAATGACATACAGGACGTCTGCGAAGGAGACATTTAATGCCTTGTCAAAACATTACCCCTGTGACTGTTCTGCCTAACTTTGACAGACTACCTTGTCAAGGCATGGAGCGTTTTATGTCTCCCATCTGCCTCATCCTGCTGACAGGCAGCTGAGTCAGACAGTCTGGCCTGAGAATGGATGCATAGCGCCTCAGTCAAATGCACACACTCACTGACCCATTTACCTTGTATTTGTTCACTTACACAATACACACCTTATATGATATATCACCTTTTGTGTGGTGTCAATCTGTTTACTTTCATATTCTGTCATGGAACAATGATTATAGAGCCAAAGAGTAACAGACATAAGTCAAACATTAACTCAAATACTAAGATATCTGTAAGACGAGATGCTTTCTGTTGAGGGTAAGCACTGAAAACTGATAGATTTGTTAAATAGCATCCAAAAGGTCAATCTTTGTATGCAAAGCGAAGTAATACCAGCAAAATTTTTCACCTTCTGCGCAGCTCCATTCCATTCGTAGTTACCTCTGCCAAGGAGATGGTTTGTTGGTTGGTTTGTGTGTTTGTTTGTTAGCAAGATTACTCAGAAAGTCATGAACCTATTTGATTGAAACTTAGTGGAAGGATGCAAATCTGGATGGAATCTAGGGAAAAAAAATTGCCATGATGGAGTATCAATAGGTGCAATTTGGTCTAAACCAAAATACATTTTAAGAAGTACTGTTTCTTATTTAAAATAATAATAATAATAAAAATAAACCAATTAAGTTCTCATTTCTACAATTGTTTGTTTCTCTTTAGGCCAGTGTATAGTTACAACAAGTCTAATTTTGTATTGGCTTGTTCAGCTTTGGTAGATGTACTGTATGTGCTCGTTAAAGTGTCCTTAAAAATGAAGGCTGCATATCCATCCATCCATCCATACAACCAACCAACAAACCAACCATCCATCTGTCCATTCATCAAGTCTCTATACCTGCTTCTCCTGTGTAGCATTTGGGGGGNGGGGGGGGGGGTCGCCAGTTCATCATAATCGTGAAAGCAGGATGAATCTTCCATTTTCTATATTCCATGTAAAGTTGTCCCCCTTAGTATTTGTATTGCAGCAATGACAGAGACAATTATTGTCAGTAACAAGACATCAGGATTCTTCAGGGGTGGGGGGTNGGGGGTGGAAATGTGCACGCAGCAGACATCTATCTTAATTAATCTGCTGTAATTATACCACCAACGCAAAGTATACTCTGCATCCTCACAACATTGAATTTAAACTCTCATTTCAGCTACCAAACATTTTTGTGTTTTCATTCATGTCTGTCATGGCTGCTCTCAGGGCTTTGACTGTGAGTGGATGGAAGAACTCTGACTTCATTTTCCAGACAAAACAAACAAGGTTCAAGCAATTAACTCTCATCTGTTTTTATTTTGGTTTGAGGGCAAGTTAGTTGACATTCATAAGTTTCACATTTGGTTTAAAAAAAAAAAAGAAAGACAGCAGGTCGTACCTGAGGGNCATTCATAAGTTTCACATTTGGTTTAAAAAAAAAAAAGAAAGACAGCAGGTCGTACCTGAGGGATACTAATCCACAGGCTTGAGAGTAAGAGGTAAAGAAATGAAATCGTGAATTAAATATACACATTTTCATTGATCAACAAAATAATTATAGTATACAGTACTTAAAATCATCAAATTGTCTCCCAGCACTGGGGTAGACAGAAATTAGCAGTCAGACATGCACTTTATGTAATAAATAAATTTTTTTTTCTTCGTGTTTACTAGTAGCTTTAAAATTTGATGAATATCTTTTTGTTTGCCACTATTTATAAATACAGAGAAAAATAAGATGTCTCCTAATGAAGAATTACACATGTAATCAATTTTCATAAAGAGCTAATATGATGAGGCTAAAGAACGGTGAAGGTTAAAAATCATGTAGGTTGCTAATGTGCTAATTTGTCATTATTTATCATTATATAAGCAACATAAGCAATTTATTTGTATTGAAAATGGTGTTTGAATAGACAGACATCGACCCAACCTATACAATTCTACATGATCTACAACTGACTTTTGCACACAGAATGACTGAAAGAGATTAATGTATTTGCTTTTTGTTTCACAATATGTAGAAATTGGTTTGGCCTACAATTGTGCTATATAAAATCTTATTATAGATGTTATATTTCCCTGAAATACATGAGACCTGCAGAAAGCTTAACACGAATGTAAGAGCTGAAATGTTATTTTGAGGATTGGAGTTAGAATTTAGCATTGTTAAATATGTTTTAATAGAATATAGTATTTTGGGGAGTCATAGTGAAGTGTAACTTTCTGTCGTGGGTTCAATTCCCATGAGGCTTTACTGTTGTTTTGGCAGAATTGAGGGAAGCTGGAGAATAAAGTTATCAGTACAAACCCATAATCGTGGAGTTATTATAACCGAACTACACCTCTGAAAAAGAGACATTAAAGTATAGACCACACAACTTGCAAGTTGTGTTGTAACTATTTCCAGAAGACTATAAAATTAACACAAGCTCTTAATGCTGACAAGAAATATTTTCTACACCCAGTACACCTATGCAAATCTAACATAGTCACTAAGAATAATCATTTTGTTTTCTACTCTAATTATTGGCCCACAATTAGGATAACTGCTTTTTTGGCAACACTTAGTCCATGCAGCACTTCCACACAGCAGTTCATAAATGAGTTTGTGTTTGCAATTAGTGGAAGAATCATTCAAGAACCTGACCCTATCTACAACACCATATGATCAGTGTTTAGCCATGAGTCAGACTTATCTACCAGCATCCTTTCTTTCTGCTTCAGATGGTCCATTATGTCCTGTAAATGTTGAACACAGATGTCTGCGATTGCTGAGTGAACTATTGTTCATATCCACAGCACTGCCCTCCCTATGAAAACTCAGTTCATTGGTCAACTGAGTTAAAGAAAAAAAAAAAAAANAAAAAAAAAAAAAAAACACATTGTGTTTTTTAAAATTTTTATTTTGTTATTAATATGAAACAAACACAATAATGAAATTAGTATTTATTTTAACATTTTAACCACTTACAAAATTCTGCTTAGAGCAGCAATTTGATCCAGGCTGCCCTGCAGATCCATGTCCAGTACCACTACAACCTGCATCTGCACCTGTATGTTATATTTCATGTGGTCCTGCACTTTAAGGCAAAGCTCTAATCTCGTTGTACTAGTACAATGACAATAAAGTCTGATTCTGATTCTGATCCCATGCTTACCCTACGATTTTCATGAATAAGCAAGTGTTTCACCTTAGTAAAATATATGCTAAAGGGAAATATAATTACAAATAACACATCAGGGCATATTTGCTTTCTTTCTGTGAGTTTTATGAAAATCTGTTCCAGGTTTCATATGTGTATGTGTCTATTTTAAAGATACTGTAAGTCCAACATGTGTTAGCCAGTATAAAGGCTGGCAACAGCAGGGGGGGAACTGTTAGCTCTGTTCCCTCAAAGGTCCTACAAGGTACAATGTGTAGAAAAGACAGTTTTGAAGTTGCTGAAAGATGCTTTTTTTTTTTTTTTTTTTTTTTTAAAGCTTTTGCCAAAGGCTAGCTTTTTTCTCTATGCTTCCAGTATTTGTGAGCTAAAGCTGGGCTAAAAAAATCCTGGACTTAACTCTGTACTCAACACACAGAGAAAAAATAGATACTGATCCTCTCATCTTGCACTGCACTCAGTATATAGGAAAATAATGCATTTCTCACAACACTGGGGAAATTTCATATTAAACATATCTGCAAAATGTTCAAAGTCCTTTTCTAGTATATTCATATCAAAAGTATTTTCCAATATGTTATTCCTGAGTGTATACTGTATATGAAACTTCAATATTTTCATCAACAAAATGTTCACTGACATTATTCAACTGTTTATTTCTATAAAATGTATGAAAAAAAAAATAAAATCAATAAGGTGAGGGAAACGTGAATTCTAAAAGTTGTCAAAAACAAAACTCCTACTTGTTGAATTTTTCCCATCAATTAAAGAAACAAAGCATCCATAACTTAATCCAGGCCTAGTATTTAGGGCTCAGACCCTGACTAATTTTGATTCTACCAATTAATTAGAGATTGATTTTCACCTGGTGCCAGATGAATGGAGCATAGAATGGAAATAGAATAGAAATACAACAATGCTTTGGGATCCAAAGTTCAGGACTAAGAACACTGTCTTACAAAGATTAAAGTCACAACTGTGTCCCTAGTTTCCTGTTGACACTTTTGACAGCATTCACTTTTAGTCAGGACAAGGCAACAATCTGCCATGGAGGGGGGAGGGCTTGACTTTACAAAGAGAAGAAGAAAACCATTATTTATCCATGAAACCGGTGGAGGGGTCTTTTGCAGAATCGCAGAAAAGTTGTTAAAGCTTAAAGGACCATACCCTTGGTTCTGCATGTTTGAGCCTAGTAAGTACAACCTGCATACATGTTATATTATTGCCAACCATTTTCCAACAAAAAATAGTACTTGAGCGGTAAATTTTCAAGTTGTTTCCTTACCTTCTACGCAGCAATTGCTTTCTATTCATTGTAGTATGCTATGAAAATCAACTTGGAACATGCTTGGATAGGTAATCATCACAGAAAACCACATGCCGTTATTACTTTTTGTTGAAGTTATGAAGTTACTTAATTTAACTGATCCAACATGGAGCCACAGAGAAGAAAATGTATGACTCCACCAGGAAATATAAGCTCAGGAGAAAACTCCTTTTACCAGAGAAGTAAAAATGTCTTCCTTCTACGTGCAAATGCTCATGTTAGCAGGCAAAATGTTGAATTTTAAGGTGGGTGTATCACCTGAACATTTGATTTGAAAAGATTAGGAGATTTGGCAAAATAACACAAAAATTAAAACAAGATTTTATATTTTCGAAAATGGTTGGAGTTGATGTAGTATTTATTGTGGTTAAACATGCAAAACCACTGGTGTGGTCCTTAACAATGACCCATATTTACATCAAGTGCCAAAGCAGAAAGTATGAGCGTATTTTTAAAGCACAGTCAAAATGGAGCAGACTGAAGTGGATGGTAGATGTACAAAGCGTTTTAGTCCCTGGCGATTGTTGTTCACATCCCAGTCAGTGTTGGTTTACTTTAATGGCGACGGCAAATTTTGACAGCCCAAAAAGTTTATCTTACCTAGTACAAGTGGTTCAGTTGCTTAAAATTATTTTTTACCTTAACTATAGCTGCAGCAGATTAGAAAACCTTCATACTGGTCATTTTGTGACTCACTGGCAAATACCCTGTTGTTTGTCATTGAAGTTTGATGACTTGTATTATATAATATCAAGCCTTGAAGGAGCTTAGAGTGTTATAGCATGCTTCCTGTATTATGACACTCTTTAAAAAAAGAATGTGATTTGCAGTGCTGAATGCCTGGTCCTTTGTGGTAAGTAGGAGATAATGCTACAGGCACATGGGAAGGCTGAAGGACAAGAGCTCTCGGGACTGTCAACCTCAGAGCACAGCCAGGCCCTCTGGGACAACCAGCTAATGCAATTTCTCTCCTCAGCATCCTCTGCTTCTGATCCTCTCCTCATCCTACCCCTCATTTTACTCCTCTTCCTTATTTCCTTCCCTGTGTCTTGTCGTCTTCACACACACTCCTACCCCTTTCCCCTACCGTAGCTTTATTTTCCGTAAGCCCTTCTCTTTCACCCTCTTGTCCTCCTTCCTCTGTATCTCTTCTACCCCGCCACCACCCCACCACCCCCACCATCACCAGAGGCTTTGTGATTGTGGCTGCCAGGAAATGAGAAAGGCACTCAATTACTGTGCTCATTGAATCATTAATGTCAAGGATGTGGTGTGTTCTGTTGGCCAACAGGCAACAGCTTGCAGACAGTGTGCCTAGCAGCAAATCTTGTGCTGTATGTCCCAACAAGACAGACATGGTTTGATATGGGTCTCACTGATAACAAAGCCTCAGATGGAAGGCACGGTGGATACATTGATAAGAGCAGTATTAATGATGGGTCTGTATACACAGTGATACCATGATTTGGGCTCTAACAGCAGCAACAGAAACATATCTGATTAGAAAATGGCCAGATAAAGACTCAGTACAATGTAACCTTGTAAACGTAGCCCTCCTGTGAACATGACATGGGTTTTATACTACTTAAACACACAGGGAGGAGTATTTGCTGACCATATGAAATGATGTAGTCATGTATGTTGTCAAAGCTGGGATTCTGTGGTAATGTGATTGTAATGAATTTGCTGAAGTTAATAATCTTAAAGCAAATTTTTTGGAGGGTTCTAGAAATTCAATGTTAAGACAATTTGCCTGCAACAAGTGAGCTATTTTGATGGAGATATGAAGGATACCTGATGATATAACAACTCACAGGCTGACCTCTGTATTGTCAGCCAGCTGTAGCTCTGGCAGCAGCATCTGTGAGATGAACGCATAACATCCAATTGCTGATATTCGCAGTTTAAGCAATGCAAATATACACACAAAAAAAAAAAGAAAAAGAAAAAAAGAAAAAAAGGAAAAAAAAGAGAATAATAATAATAATAATAAAAAATAAATAATGCAAACATGTAACCATGTTCCCTCATTCATAAATACACGATACCATCATCAATACCACCATCGTCTTTTCACGGTTGCCTTAGAAGAGACCTGATTCAGTTTGGTGATAAATTTCAGCAGTATGAAATCTGGGTGATATTTTAAACCATATTTGCCCCATGTGTTAAAGAATAATAAATGTAATATATGAACCCACTCAGGTGATAAGTCAGTTTATTTAAATGGCAAGGCTTTGATCAGATCTTGCAAGCATTCTAGTGGCGCTGTGTCTCTTCCTCAAGCGTTAACCTCTGTGCTTTGCATCTCTCTCTCACATGCAACATACACAACCCCCCCACCACACACACACACACACACACACACACACACACACACACCTCCTGAACTCCCTCGACAGTTTCATTCTGGCTAAGTCTTTTCCATCTATAACATGTTTACTTCAACATGTAACACATTTGAACTTGAACTTTGAACTACCCACCAACACATCTGGTTAGACACCCAGGAAAACTAATATATAATTTTATGTTTTGGAAAATGGTTGTCGGTAATGTATATGTGGATACTGGGCTTAAACATGTAAAATCACTCTTATGGTTATTTAATATAACATTGAAAAACTCTCCAGAATACTGTAAAAATCTTACTTGGAACTAGCACAGAACACATCATTATGCACTCTCTCCAAGTAACAAATTGCTTCAGACTTACACTGCCTTGCTCTCTCATTTCTCAAAGGTCAGCAGATGGTCATCTTTCTCCTTCAGTTCCCTAATTTAACAGGACAATCTATGACCTGACTACCAACCTTAAGGAATCAACAGTTTCTGCTTTTAAAATCAGACCCAAAACACATGTAATTTGTGCTTCCTCTGCACTCCACATGACATTGCTTCCTCGACTCACCCCTCAAGCCCAAGGCACCACACAACTAAAATGAAACATTTACACTGATGTGAAACTACTGGATTATAGTGACTCACACTTGGCTAGAGTTTCTGCATGTTCTCTCTCTCTCTCTCTCTCTCTCTCTCTCTCTCTCTCTCTCTCTCGACCTCTCTTTGCCCGGTACAACTCATGCCCTTGTCTACAACCTTCCCAAATTGATGCATTTCACATTCTTCCTGTGTTTCCTTCAGTCTCTAGAGAAAAACACCCCCCTCATCTCTAAGCTGCATTCAGGTCTACTCAGGACTGTACTGGGTGTCTTCTGGGTGTATGACTTCTCTATCCTTGTACTAACCTTTGACCACCTGGTTTTAATTCCTTCATGTCCTAGCTCTTTAATGATATCTTATCCCCACAGCAAGGACTGTAAAGTCACTACGGATGTCCTATCATAGACTGTAAAACCATCTTTTCAGGAAAAACACACTTTTAACCCCTCAAAATGTCATTTTTATTATTGTACAACCATGCAGGTTCTGGATTTCTTCTGAAAATGTATTCATCTTTTTGTCAGTGATGCTTTGTCTGCTGTCACATGTCTTGTTTCAGATTAAACAATCATGCACAAATGACAAGGATGTATTTTTCCTTCTGCCTTAATATTACCATGTATTATATTTTGGATATGAGTCTATTAAGCTAAATGCCAACACAATAAGTGAAACTCAGGGAAACATTAATCTTTCTTGGCTTAAGATTAGATATTTATCAGACAGTAACTGTCATTTTGGAGTAATGGACTTCTTTCTACATTTCTGTAAAGCAAAATTTCCTGTGTGAGTAGTTTGGCTTCAATTTCATTTTGCAAAATGAAAGCAAAATAAACAGCAATTAATCCAGATCGAATAGAAGCATGTACAGGAGAGATGTGAAGCAACGATTCCTGCTTTGAAGGATGGCTTCTAATAGCCCACAGTTCCTTTCATGTATAATAGAGTAATAAAGCAGCCTCTCTCTCAAGCAGGTATTTTATTACAGTCAGTCAGGGCTAATCAGTGTGCCCTCAGGAATAATTTCCCCATGTTTATCTAAAGGGTGCAAAATAGTCCTGACAGTTACTGCGATTAAGAAGGTCAAAATTTCAGTTGAGATTATAGGAAGACGATGGTGCCACTTTTTCTGTAAGAAAATCCTTCAGCCGCAGCTTTTAAAATCATTTGGAAATAAATGTTTCACCATCTTGTTGCTAATCTAAAGTAACCTCTTGCTGGTTATAAATCTGTGGGAAAGTATGGAAAAATCCTGAGACAATTACTCCACAAAAAATCAATGTGACAATTCAAGTACAAACTGTACATGCCAAATGTACTAAAAAAAAAATTCCCAGATGTCGGTGATGTCACCTGCCTCGGGATACTGTAGAATGTCAAAAAACTTAGACAGGGCTGTTCCACTGGCTTGTGTAGCCATGCTGTTTGAGGGAAGGATGCATCTCACAGGTGCATCCTGCACCGGGTCTGAATCACAACTTCCAGGCACAAAAAAGCTGTCAAATTTTGTCACCACAAGGTACACTGTGGGTGTAATTCATAAAAAAAAAAAAAAAAACNAAAAAAAAAAAAAAAAATCATGGTAACTACACAACATAATGCTAAATAAAGGCTGTAATAACTGAAGCTTATTCATAAAGCTTCCCTGACATTAATAAGCACACCAGTGTCCCATTACCGACACGTTGTTATAAGGGGTATCATAAGTAAAAACCAGTTAAGATCAGCATGTTAATGAGCTTCTACATATTTAAGAGTCATGCTTTTCATTAATTCTTCTCATGTTAAAGCAAAATGTACATGCAAATCAGCAGAGAAACCTAAATTATGCTGCTTTAGAGCTTTGCATTTTAAGAGAGAGGTACAGAAAACTGCAACAGCATATACTACTGGAAGTCCCAACACATGGGTGTGTGTGTGTGTGTGTGTGTGTGTGTGTGTGTGTGTGTGTGAGAGAGAGAGAGAGAGAGAGAGAGAGAGAGAGAGAGACTGAGCACAGAGGTTGAGGCTTGAGGGAGAAGTGCAGTGCTATTAGAATGTATATGTTATCTGATTGAATTTGCCTTTTAAATAATCTGATGACTGAGTGGGCTTATCCAGTATTCTCTAATTTATTGATAAGTAACATGTGAATACATTATAAAACATCAATTAGCTTTCATGAAATCAAGAAACAAGCAAAGCAGTTTCTTGTTTTTTTTTTTTCAAAAGATCTCATGTAAAACTTGGCACTATATTTCCCAGAACTACTTTTGCATTTGTTGCAATCCATTCTATCTGAATTAATGGCTGTTGGCAGCACAGTGGGTTCGCACTCAACCAAAAGAAAAAAAAAAAAAGNAAAAAAAAAAAAAGAAAAAAAAGTGGTGAGTAAAACATTTGTCTTAATGAAAGTGATCTTAAATGTGAGATGAAAGTGATTTTAGTTGAAAGAAATGACATATTACTCAGAATACTGAAATCATAGAAAAGATCATTGTCATTGCCTGAAGTGAAGCATTTTCTAAATAATTTATATTCATCCAGAACACACAATTAAACTTAAATTAAAAAAAAAAGAGCGAGTCATTCAAGAATGATGTTTGCTACTTTACATGTCACGTGCACATATTGTTCAAAGTTTAGAGTTTTTTTTCTTTTATCTGTGCATAAAAGATAATTGTTTTCATGGATTAATTTGGGTGCTGCAGAGAAAATTCTAAGTGCTATTTTCCATCAGAAGATGAGGGACAGGAATGTGCAGAATAAAGAGCTGCTCAGCTGGAATAAGAAAAATGAAAGAAAGGGGGAGAAGAAGAGAGTGAGTGCACAATTGCAGTGGAATTTGAAGCAGCTCAGCTCTGCTCATATGCTCTGATTGGAATGTTAATTTATTAAATGGTTGAAATAACATAATAAATACAGAACAGCTTCTTCAAATGAGCCCTAATTTAAACATGATCACAGTTTTGGTTATATCTCTTACATACAGTATAGGGCCTGTGTCTACTTAAATATGGACGTCCTGGGTGGGGTTTTCAAACAAAAGTCTCTTTGGTTTCAAAGCTCTAATTTTAAAAAAACAATTTATGACCTGGTTCTAACGAAGGTCCTCTTCAAGTATTTTTAACATATTTTGAACACAATTTCAAAGTGCTCCGTACACAGCACCTTTATGAATATTTCAGATGCTTCCATAAATAGACATGGATGTGCTCCTGCTCCAAGAATAACTTTTTGAAAGTGCAACCAACTTCAAATTAAATTCGTACTCTTAATTTGTGATCTACTAGTAATGTGTTGCTTGTGTGATCCTCCTCTTGTCCTGAGTGATCATCACATGCATTCCTCTGTGTGATTATGAAGCTTTTTACCTTAGCATTATAGATTTAACCATCTGAAGTTTTTTTTTTTTTAAGCAACGCAGCATTGTTATCACTGCCCTGCTTTTCAATATCCTTGTAAACAAGCAAAATTCTTGCTCTAACTTTTTGAATCTATGATCTCTCCCCTTCATGTTGGTTTTGGATCTTTTTTTAATCCTGTTTTGTAACACTTACAATGCAGGTAGCCTTTGCTGGCCCATAAGTTACAGATAATGAGAAACATATTTGATGTGAAGCACTGGTCTGCTGATTAGCAGTCCACCCCCAATTAATATTGACTTTATGACTGTGTTCATTGAATGTTGTCATTTACAAAGCATTGTGACTGACACAGTTAGTTATCCTTGTTACCACAGACATGAAATAGCTATGGAAATGTTCAATAAGTGCAGAGGAATATTTGTCAATGATGTCATTGCTTGTTTACAATTTATGGACATGTGAAGGCCCCTATAGGTAATACTGCTTATGCAGTGCGGCCTTCACACTAAGGTAATGCAGAAAGAGATGGTTTCTTCCATGATGAACTGCTTGAAAACTGATCCTATTTCCAGGCCTGTGGCTGGCAGAGGCTGTAAAAGACATAAAGTCGTGGTGCTTAATCCTGTTAGTGCTGCAAACCTGACACTACTTATTGGCTCTGTGGTACTGTGTGAACATTCAGGACCTAGCTGTTTGCCCTCCAAATATACTGTATGGAATTAAATTATTACAGTCATACTTTACTGCCATCACACTCATATGGTCTGTTTTGTTCTAAGAGGAGCAAAACATAGGGTGAAAAAAAGTTTTCAGCAGTTGTGTGGTCTCATTCCATTGTTACACTCACTGTATCCATTATAAAAACCAATCATAGTTATTTCAGATATACTATAAAAGAAGGGAATCATATTCTGTTAAGGACACATTTGAATGTCATGATCACTGAGGAAGCAGTGGATGTTTTAGCATATCTATTTCAGTTCTCCTTGATAGAGGGCGGGTGCTGATGACAAACGGAGTAAAGTTACTCTGCAGCTGAAGATGGATTGGCTTGTCAGCCTGGGGGATCAGAAGTAGCTGTGTTTTGGCAGGTCTTTGTCAGGACTGGGATCAGGGGACCACGCCTAGAGGAGGGACACCAATGGGGTAAGGTGGTTCCAGAGTGGAAATAGGACGGTAATATTCACTGTGGCATAGAGACCACACACTATGACTGCTGAAATGGCTATTTGTCTGCTGTGGTAGTTTGAAAGACAAAGCAGAGGTTAATCAGTGTTCATTTTTAAACAGTATCAGCACCCTGTAAAATCAAATAATCACATTAAAAAATTCTCAAACTTGCTATTGCTCTGAAATTAAATAAATTTGGGGACGAGGTTTGTTTTAATTAAAATGGAATGAGAAGAGTTTGTTTGGGGAGAGGCAAAAGTGATTCTTGACCAAAAGTTTAAATACCACAGAAACAGAAGATCACAACAGCCCACTTGAAAATAAATGTTCTGTTATAGAGGTAAAATGCACCAATCTACATGGTAATGGATATATTTTGAACAGTAAGTGAGGAGGTAAATAATGCTGAAATGGCCTGTCATGATTTGATAATTGTGCTGGGGAAAGCATACAGTACAAATGATTCACATGGAAAGATGAATATTGCATTCAGGACTCTCAAAGACAAAGAGACTTAACTGAGGCTATTGGATACATTACGATTGTAAAAACAGAACAGTAAAATACAACTTGCCCTTGGTTGAACCTGTCTGCCAACAGATAATTCTTATATTTGGTATAATATTTTGGAAGACAACTACTTCAGTCCCCCATTTGCTCTACAATTGCTCTAACAGCAAAACAGATGAGAAAGAAGACTGAGAAAGACTAATAACAGAAGTTGAGTTATTGTAAGTGAAATTTTGAAAAACATTTCAGACTGAAGAGTGAAATGACATCAGTAAAGTGTACTGGCTATGCAATTGCATTTTACAAGCTTATGTGTTGACTGCATGATGGTCCATAGCCAACCAAGTCTGACTTGTGTCAGACTTGGTTGGCTGCCCATGTCATTATATGTTGTCATGTCGCAATCATGGCAGGGGTTGGAGTCATTGGGTTTTTATCTCCTAAATCAATAGAATCTAATTGGTATTTCATCACTTTGAAAAACCATTTACATTCTGATCTGAGCAGTGTCTCATGGACATCACTTTTTCTATGTGGTTAAGCAATCTGCTGGCTGGGCTGAGGCTGGATGACTTGCTTCTTTGAAATGTCTGGCAAAGCATAAGTTAATATCAGTTCTTTTATGCTCCAAAACACTTGTCCTTAAATAAAATGAAAAGTTATATAAATCAACTATACATGGTACATTGACAAAGGTTCTGGCAGAGCCTTCAAAACACCCTTTAAATTGTATAACACTCAATGGGAGAATATTTTATCAAAAACTTTAATTCAGACTGGAAAATACATTTACTGAATGAGTCAGACACAAACATCTGTTTGAATGGGCTTGTAGTACCACCATCCAGTTTGTATGAACACTTTCATTGTCAGGATGAGAATAGAGAATTCTCATAATACTTTTTATCCATTAGAACTGTGCTGTTACCTTTATTGGCTAGTGTCTTACATAATGTCCTTCATTTCACTCATAGCCCTCATGACTTTCCTTTTGTCAGCTGTTACACCTCTTTAATTGTTTCTAAATGTATGTTTCAACCAATTTATGAAATATCCCAATACAGGTATTAAGAGGGCTATAATGACAATAGCACATCTGAACAGAGCATTGCCTTTATTGTAGTAAGTCATGAATGTGACACATTTCAACCTTGATGCCTTCTTGGATAGATTAACCTAGATCAGGAACCATTGTCTGTAAAGCCTATGGAAATGTGCTGTTGAGCTACAGTGGGGCCCAAATGTCTGAGACCACATTGACAATCTGTGATGATTTCCATGTAAATGTGAAAATAATCAGAAAGTCTGACATCACAAGAAGCTCTTTGGAACATTGTCAAATCATGCTGGGATAACTTAGGTCATCAGGTTTTACACAAACTTGTGGAGTCCATGCCAGCTGGAATGATGCTGTCATTAAAGCAAAAGAGGGGCGTATCAAATACTAAGATATTCTGAAATTCATCTACATTTTTCAAAGATTCAACTTTTCACTCAAATTGTTANCAAATACTAAGATATTCTGAAATTCATCTACATTTTTCAAAGATTCAACTTTTCACTCAAATTGTTAAGATATTATTATCATTTGTAAAGGAAAATTTTGTATTAAATAAAAAAATAAAATAATGCAAAATAGAAGCATTTTCATAGTGGTCTCAGACTTTTGGACCCCATTGTATATAAATAATTTCACTTCCTATTGAATATTTGCAAAATGTTCTTTGGTAATTTAAAGTTCATGGTTTAATGTAACTATGAAAATGAAACAGGTTGAGAAGACAATACAATGTTTGGTTTAATAAAAAGTTTCTTGAGCCTGTTGAATGACACCATGGCTGATTCGGATCATATTCTTGATCACCTCCAAAACTTAATCACTTCTTTCTTTTGATATTATCTATCTGTCCCCTCCAAATTTTATCCAAGTACATCCATAACTTTTTGAGATATCCTGCTAACAAACAAGCAAACACACAAACGTTGATCATAACCTCTTCAGCGGGGGTAAAAATGTATCTACATATCCCATGAAGTGTGCAATATGGATTTACAGTATTTATGGATTATTTCACTAGTTTATTGCAGAGATGTGTGCTTAATGCTTGGTTTACGATTCCCATATCAACAGAAGAAGAAGACAAGCATCTTTTTACAAGCTTTAACTTTCTGTGCTGAAACCATGTTTGCTCTTGTGCAATACATGCAGTGACACATGCAGCGTCAATGCCATCTATTTTATTGGTTGTCAGATGTATTTTATATTATAAAATGTATTATATAAAAGCAAATGAGGCAAACTTTGACTCAGATACAACATCCCTTTGTTACCTGTTTTCCGTTCCTCTAAAATCTTATATGAAGCATGTGATTTGCTCATGCATCCTAGACATATGTGTTTTCATTGTTTTCTGCTGGTGCCCTCCTGCATGCCTCATGAAAGAAAAGGGAAAATGAATTTGCTTGGATCTTTAATTAACGCACTTGGGTAATACAATGCATGTTACCAGGGGTCCTTGGCAACAAATCACACACACATGCACACACACAGAGCTTTGGATTTTGGGTCACATGCACTGTCTGTCCAACCTGTTTACTCTTTATTTTACTCATTGTATTGTAAATAACACTTGGAACTATGGTTCTTCCCGTCTCTCTGAAATCAAGGCTTAGTCCTTGTGGTAGAGAGTATTCTGTTGAGCTTGTTAAGGTTAAGATAGAACACAAAGTGAATGTGAAAGGTCCAGGGCATGTTTGTACTTAATGGTGATGTTAACAACATCAGTACACAGACTGTCACCTAAAATAGAACACACTGCCCATCGAGAAGGTCTGTTGCCCCATCTACATTTTTTGTTTAGTTGAATGTACCAAACTCCAATTATTTCAGGCAATTAAATTTAAAATAATGCAACACCATTATAATATCAATTCTGTCTGTATAATTTGAATTTATACAACAGTTCCTGTGAAAGCAGAGCAGCCATGAGCAAAGTCATTAGACTCAGGGAATAGCCTGTTTTTACTCTGTCAGTCCTGGCTTTTCTTCCACTTCATCAGACAATTAACAATATAATGTAAATTTTTATGAAAAGTCAATTCTTAATCCTAGAATAAAAGTGAGAGCAGAGATGAGATTAACAAATTGAGATTGAAATATTGTTGTAAAAGTACAACAGCAAATAGATGAAAATAAATACATTTTACTGTTTGATATTAAATGATGTGAAAATAACAGTGTTTGAGCCCAATAAATACAATCCGCATATACATTATGTTACTGCCAACTGTTTTCCAAAACATACTACTGGAGCGTAAAACAAAACATTGAATTTTAAGGTGAGTGCATTACCTGAACATTTGAGTTTGAAAGACAAGGGAATCTGACAAAATAACATGTCAATTACATATGGTTCGATATTTTGGAAAATGGGTGGCAGCAATGCAATGTATATGCGGGTAGTATTTATTGGGCTCAAACATGCAAAACGATCGGTATGGTCCTTTAAGATATAGTTTGTAGTAATCTGGTTACATTGTTAAAATAATCATCATTTCTGAATAGGACATGTCATCCTGGACAGAGACTAAATCCGAACTTTAGAATGTGCTTTTGTGGTATTGTTAAAAAAAAAAACCAAAAAACAAAACAAAACAAAAAAAAAAAAAAANAAAAAAAAAAAAAACAAGGTTGACAGTGAAGATGGAACTTCAAAGGGGAAAATGTTGAGCTCACTCTGCTTTCTGCATAGGTGGTCAAGTGATCATTGTGAATCTGGTTAATGGACCTGAATGACCCACTGCTATTGCTGTTGTAGGTGATTGTTCTTGTCTGCAGTCATCAACCAAAAAGCTGCAGGCACAAGCTGTTCTCCAGCCTGATAAGCAGCTGGGCAGCCTATCTGTGACAGACAGATCTATTGGTGCAGGAAACACCAGGGACATGCTGAGGTTGAAATGTGACCTGAGTTATCCTAACATTTTAGCAAAGTTAATGAGCTAATACATGAAAGCAGAATATTGGCAGTTGGATTAAATTAAATAGTGGATGGATTTTAAATTCCATTCTATCACTCAGTTTTTGAGATTGATAACATAAGACTGTTTGTAGACAACTTTTCCTGCAGAATTATTTCAGTCAGTTTATCTTGGCCTGGCATTAGGTCTTCCTTATTAAAACATTTAGAGCAGGGCCTTCATTTAAAAGGTTGATCTTCTTTTGAAATAAGTCAGGTATTAGGAACTGATACAGTAATACAAGAAGAAATTAAGTGGAGTTTGCAGGCTTGGAGTAGATTAAAAAATATTTTGTTTAATTTAACATGAATGAGACATGGGTTTATGGAAACCAGTAGGATCACTGGGTGCTATGGACATATAGTAATGTAGTGTATACTATGTCTTGGAAAGGTTCTATTTTTACATTACATAACTTAGTGGGAACATGTATAAAATAAAAAATAAATAAATAAAAAATTGGACCTAAAATTAAATCCCGAGGCACCCCACAAACTTGCTGATGAAAAAAATCACTTCCTGAGTTTTCTCAAGCATGTAACAATCCCTCCAAATCCCTAAATTTCCTCCAAACTTGTCGTTGCTCTTTTAAAATGCATCAGTGTCGATGTGCTACTAGAGAATCAGTGGCCAATGCAATCCTATAAACAGTCTAATATAGTTTAACAGCTGACATGTTAAAAGGCATTGTGACCATACAGGAAATGAGCATCCATTCTATAACCTTAAGTGAACCCTATGCATGCTTTAGTTGCTGTAAGTGAACAATGATGTTGAAAGTGAACATTTTGCAGACATGTTAAATATAAATTGATGCTCCCAAAAATGCTCAGATATATTCATTATCATTACTTTGTCAGTATGATGACAAAAATGTATCCCAAGGTGCTAGTTTTTTCATGGTAAATGTACTTTAGTAAGCATCTTGTAATTCTTAGGAGACAGGGTGAGTTGCTTTCTGATACACATCAGTATTTCTGTAAATCTCAGATGAGAGGAGCAGTTTAGTGAAACTGAGAATGACAAGGAACAAAGAGCGATGACAAGAAATCTCCACTATCACTGTGTCATAACAAATTTAAAAAACTTATCTGGAAGGTTTTTGTGATGTGCATTAAGGTTAGCATGAGATTTTTTATAGAGAATGTGTAGACATATAGTCATTTATAACCTGTATAAATCATCAGCTTAAGTTGTGACAATACATCACATTTGTTGTATTTTGATGTAAAGCAGTGCAGTCTGTCAAATAATATAACATTGAGGCTAATTTTGTGCAATTAATTATTGCTTTGCACTCAGATCTTTTTTCCAAATAAACTTGGCATACTGTTTAAATCCCTCTCTTTCACTTTAGTGCTAATGGAGGAGATGCGTAAATCAATAATGCAAGTCAGTATTTAAGAAAATCCAATTCTGGGCACAGTTTGGAGCCAGCATTTTCTCTAAGCAAGCAAATCCTGCAAAAAACAATAGAGGTATTTTCCTTTTTTACATTACAACTTGGCAGAGCCTGAAAAGGAGCATGCAGAGGCCTGGAACCGTGAGTAACACACCATTATAAAACTCTGCATCCTAAACAAGACTCCATGAGTGTTGAATTTATTTATTCATGTTACTTTTAAATATGTTATTATCTTACATGTGGTAATACTGGAGTCAGGTCTGTTATAAAGTAATAATTACATTTAATTAGCCAGAGGCGGTTATCATGAGAATGGTTATATTTGAGTAGAAACACTTATCGCATAAAATAATATAGGAAAAAATATTATAGGAAAATGTTTAAATATTTAGTCAAGACTCCATTTGTAGCTTACTCCATGTATAGGATATGGCAGAAAATAATTCATGAGAATATGGAATGAAAATCTGAGAATTTAGAATGAAACTCGAATAATATTTAATGAAAGTCTGAGAATATGTAAATGTAGAGTGAAACCTGAGAATATTTCATGAAATCAGCATATGGAATGAAATCTGAGAATATAGAATGAAAATCAGATAATACTGAACAAAAGTCTGAGATGTGTAATTAATCCTGATATCCTCTCTCTCTCTCTCTCTCTCTCTCTCTGTCTCTCTCTCTCTCTCTCTCTCACACACACACACACACACGCACATATCACATATACAGACATTTTTGTAAAACCTTAATTACTGTATTTGTATAATGTATTGATGCATATTTATGTATTTAGTGTATTTATAATTCAGGGAAGTTTTATAATACACATATTTGTTTCTGAGGAAGAGACGGTGGAAGTGCTTTTCTTTACATACATGAATAATAGAGCAAAGCTGCTGGGTCTATGCCTTGTTCCATGGCTTTCAAGGCAGATGCATGTGAAACAGCAGATATGAGAAAAGAAATGGTGAAAGGTCATGGTTGCCTGTAGGTGGCTGTTTACACAACGCCACACCCCATGGCTAATGGTCAGATCAGAGTGTGTCTGACAAATCTCCCAGGCCAAAGCATTAGATCTCCCCTTTCCCCATCCCCAATGTTGACTGCACAAGTGTTAGCTCACTCTTTTTCCCCACGTAATTGGTAGTATTGAATGAAAAAAGTCCCATGTGAACTTATTAGGTGTTTAAAGAGTCCCTATATACACATTTTCAGATTTATAATATATGCTGCATTGAATAATGATTTATTCAATATTGGTTTTTCACAAACACTGGGCTGGTGTGACATTGTTACTCTACTTTTCTATGTCTTGTTTTATTGGATGGACAACAGCATGCAGTGACATGCTGAGGTAATGTGTGTGTGAAAACATCTAATAGAGCTAACAGCAGCATTTCATCATATGATCAAGGAAAGTGTTTACATAAATTAGCAAGAATCTGTGCTCATTAGGCCCACCAATATGATTGAGTTCATGGGCAAGATCATATTCAATTTCAAATGGTCTTACGAGAAAATTATTGGTGGTATGCCAGTGGAAGTAAACCAAATGCTGCTTCCAGAAACATCTAATTCTGAGTTTCTATAGTGCTTTGACTTTTATATGTGAGCCCCATAAACTTGAAAAGTATTATAGTAAATTAAAGTGTAGGCAGCATGTCATAATACTGAGACCTGAGAGTGTACATCTACAGTAAATTCATATCTACCTTCAGAATAACTGCAATTAACAACATTCACACATTGTGTGAGAATCATTAACACCTGAGGACTCACCTGGCTCAAAGTGTGAACAATTTTTGTATTATATAATGTATAAATGGGACTATCAACAATGATAGTGGATCTTAAAAATCCCATAGTAAATTATTTTATCCAAATACAGTCTAAGGTTTGCAACGTTGTTCACCAAGTGCACAGAGCTTTTTTTTAAATGGCTATAGATGGTACAAGTGCACACATGGACATCTCTAAAAGAAAAAAAAAATCAGTTAGGAATGTTGACTTTTCTTTCTTCTTACTTTCACAACTTTAGCAAATAAAGCTGTTCAGGCATGGATTAATGGGTGATTGTTACCAAGGTTCATAAGTACTTGTGGAATATCCTTCCATTATTTTCCCCTTTAATTAAATCATTATAGCATCATACAGCAGCAACAACGATGCATCCATCTGTTGGCTCTAATTTGAGGAATGTGCTGCATGTAATTATGCATATGTCAAACACAGTGCCTGAAGTAAAGGGTACCTTAATTAATTTAGTTTTTATATATATATATATAAGTGAAGTGGTAAAGGTCTATCTTAAAGAAAAAAGTAAGTTGATTTTTAAATATCTGAATTTATGAATTCCACAATTAATTATGTCAGCCCTTCATACATCATTTTTACATTCCAGAATGTTTCACTGTGATCTGTATGAAAATTCGCTATCTGAGAGAGAGAGAAAGAGAGAGAGAGAGAGAGAGAGAGACCCACGCACCAGATTCTTGCAACCAGCTGTCAACCAGGGATTAGCAGAATGAGCAGAAAAATTACAACAGGCAACAGTTTATATACTTTACAAGACAGGATTTCAATTTTAATCCACTATATATGAGGGAAAAGCATAAAATGCAATCATTACTTGTAGGCTGAAATATCTATGCTCAAGAAACTTATATTAAAATGAGAGGTGCTGAACAATTGAGAGAACAGAGGGAAAAAGCATAATGGAATAAAGTCAGTACAGCATAGTTAACACACAATAACAGTGATGCAGAGAGACAGCAGGAACAAAATACAGCAGGCACAGGTGTGAACATGGGGTGGAGCAATGGCGTGATGAGCAAATATGCATATTGAAGATTCACACCTGTTTGATCTCTTGTCTGAATTCATGATATAGTTGATCAGTGATGGCCTTACCTGAAGGTTGTCCAGCAATCCTGATGTCCAGGTTGTCCCTGTCTCAGTAAGCAAATACCTGCATACCTAAAACACACTGGCATTCTGATTTCCTAAAACCATACAGCAAGCCCTCTTTTACCCACGCATCAGTTTTTTAGCCATAAGCCATTAGCCATAAGCCCAATTAGCCTTTTGTTCTTTAATAATAACCTCATATCACTGCCATCTGCTCACTGCTCATCTAGTAATTCACCGAGAGCTGCAAGAATTCCAAAAAGCCTTGCATGGGAATATGAAAGCTGTGGAGAGAGAGAGAGAAAGGGCAACATCAGGACAATCATGAATGTAATTCATCCCAAAGATTCTATAAGAAC
Source organism: Lucifuga dentata (assembly GCA_014773175.1). Taxonomy (NCBI): domain Eukaryota; kingdom Metazoa; phylum Chordata; class Actinopteri; order Ophidiiformes; family Bythitidae; genus Lucifuga; species Lucifuga dentata. Next base: position 22,160 of record VXCM01003302.1, read on the forward strand.
ATCTGGATGAAACAGAAAAAAAAAAGTTAGAGAAGTTCTCCTGATGAATGTGCTTTTATTTATTTATTTATTTTATTTATTTATTTATTTATTTATTTTTTGACTAAGTACACATGAGAAAAAACATACAGTTAAAAAATAAAACTGAAGTGGTTTACAGTAGAGGTCTTAAAGTTTCAAATTAAAACTGAGTGATTATATAACAATAAAAAAAAAGAGAAAGAAAGAAACAGTGAGCAGAAATGACTCTTAGTTGCTAAAAAACACACCAGAGTTAACAAACCAGTTGTTCTTGCAAGCAGGGGCAGAGTGGATCACAAGGCGATTTGGTGTCCCATCTTAAAAAAATTAAATAAACATTGCAATCCTGTGTTTGACAAAGCTCCAAACCAACAATAAATTGATCGATACTTAATTGAAACTAATTGAAAATCAACTTTAAAAAAGACATTTTCTTTCCATCACTGACATTTCTGAATCATTCTGAGATTCATTCATTCAATCATTCAATCTGAGACATTCAATCAGAGAGGCCAAAACATCACTCTTCAGAGCAAAAGTTGCACTTTTTTGTGCTTTCCTGATTTCATCTCGACTCTAGCTGCTGTAATGGATGCAAATCAAGCAAAAAAAAAAAAAAAAAAAATGCACAAGAAGCCTGGTGATTTTACAAGAGGCTGATTCATGCTCGAAGTGGGAAAAACTGACAGCCGTCAGCTTTGTTGATGGCTGTATTTGTCACCAGCAGCTGACTGAACATATTAATATTCAGCCATCCATCCATGTTATATTAAGTTGACTTCATCTCTCTTTGTTAATGTTAAGATGGCTAAAGCACTCACACAGCAGTTCCATATTTTTTTGTGCTCTGATCTTGTCTTACTGCAACTCTGTGTGCTGTTTCTCCAACTTATACAAACTGCAGCAGGCATTTACCTGTTTTTAAGAAACATATAAGATCACATTGCATTTGCAACTTTAAAACCCTAAATTTAACTGCACAGGGTCATCTGATTACAGAGTGCTCTTTCCCCATCACTTTTAAAATCAGATGTTTTTCTTCAAAATGGAAACACTTTGATACTGTATTCCCGTATAAACACCTTTATAGAACCATAAGGTAAAGTACAGCTTCAAATAGCTGCTGTTATGACAGCATGACATCAATGTTTTAGCACTGACATAGAAAACACCAACGCTTTCAGCTGAAATTGGTTTTCTGACATATATCAGCTTTAGAGCATGTGTACTGGTTTTTTCAGTACAGCCAGGCATATCAGGTTCCATTAACGTCACTGTGATTGCTAAACCACTTACTCTTTCCTTGCCTATTTGCTTTAGAATTGTATAAAAACACTCCAGTCCTGCTTTTAGTATCTCATTTTGAGAGCTTCTGTTTTGAGAGACATCCGTAGCCAGAAATACAAAGTTTAATAGTGACTTTTAAGTGATTCCATCATAAAATAAAAATGTACAGCCACTTTCCAGGGAGAATCCTGTCCTATCGAACAGATTTTAAAATTCACCTTTTCACCAGACAAGGTCTATTTTTCATAATTAAATTTTTTTTTCATAAACATTTGCCATATGCCTTTACAAGCATTCGCAAAGGAAATCTGATTGCTGCAAAGGTCATTGAATGCTCAGGTTTTGTTTGAATCACAGATTTTCTCTAAGCTCTCAAACATGCAATACATCCCCTTGTTGCCTGTTTGGAAATGTATAATGAAGTCAAATCGCTGCACAGTGGATACCCTTGAAAATATTTCCAATAACATAACGTTTTTGAATATTTAACATATATAGACATGTAATATGTTGTTCATTGGACGATTTTACTTGTATCAATTTTTCTTATTGGTAGTTTTTATAGAATATAAGTGGTATTTGGCTGTCTCTGTACCTTTTCTCCTGCTTGTCGCGTTTTTACGGTTTGCTGAATGGTTTTTGATGTCCTTCTTGATGTGTATAGTCTTTTATGTAAAGTCTTTTATGTACTTATGACAAACCAGTTTCCCCATGGGGATTAATAACAAAGTTACAGTAACCTTAATATTAACCATTCAGCTAGCATTATGTCTTTGTTAGTTATTCCTAGCAGGGCCGTCTTAGGACATCAACCTGACATTAGGCATGACCAACATAGGAAGTGGAGCCATAGCTAATGGTACCTTATACCTTGTTCTATACGATAGTATAGAACAGGGGTTTTCAACTCTTTTGGACTTGAGCCCCCCCTCTANACCCACCCCATAGTGGTGTTGTTTCCAGGGCCCAGTAGCTGAGACGAGGCAAGTCTTGACCATTCTGCACCCCCTGCTGACATGGAACGGCATACAAAGAATTCAGTGTGTTCACCGGCCTGCTCTTTTATCTTTGTTTTTTTTTTTTTTTTTTTTTTTTGTTTTTTAAATTGTGCCTAAAATCTGTTATCCCATGCCCCTCTGACACTTGAACCGACCCAGGGTCATTTACAAAATAATGCAAATGGGTCACATGTCATGAACGCGTTGAAAGAAAAATGCACCAAGTACAACATCGTGTTAGAGTGCTGATAAGAAGGAAGGAGAAAGAAAGTTAATTCCTTTTCAAACCAGGCGAAAGACAGGACACTACATTACAAGTGTGTACTTTAAGAACGTGGGAGACAAATTGGATCCAAACTCCCACCTTTCAACATGTCACTTGACTGGGCTTTTCACTCACTTTATAAACCACTCGTGAACACAGAGGTTAGGCTGAGCAGACGCTCACAGTCAGCATTCAGGAACAAGCAAGTGAGGCATACAAAATAAATGTTGCAAAGCCTGAAAGCTGTATTCCATATCTCTGACAAGCTGTTTTAATGCAAAGCACCTCATTAATCTGACTCCTGACTCACTCAACTCTGATCTAGCTGTCTAATGTATATAGATTCTCTGCACCCACATAATATTCTCTCTGAGGGCATTTTCATACCTATGTGGTTTAGTGTGGTTCAATAGCACTATGGTTCATTTTCCCCCTTAGTAAGGTTTATTTGGGCACATCTGAGCACAGCAGTCACACTCAAGTCTGCATCATTTAGTTTGTGGTGTGATCATGATCCTAACAAGTTCTGAACCAATTACAAGGTCTGATCTATTGATTGATCTAGAACCAGAGAGGCCCAGCAATGTGGATTAACATGAAGTAAAACACAGATTATTACAAATTTTAATTTCCATTTAAAGGACCATACCAGTGATTATGCTTGTTTGAGCCCAATAAATATAAGCTGCATGCACATTACATTACTGCCAACCATTTTCCAAAACATGCTACTGAAGTGGTAAGAGTACTAGAATTCTTTTTCCTACTTTGTAGCCTGCCATTGATTTCAGTTCATTTCAGTATGCTATTAAAAATCAAGTTGCAGAGACTTGAAACTTGCTAGAGATAGTCATCCATCACAGCAAATATGGCGTCAATTAAAATTTTTTTTGTCAAAGTAATGTCATTTTAATGTTTCAACACAGAGCTACACAGAAGAAAATGTAACACTGAATAGTTACAGCAGTTACATTAAGTAACTTAGACAAAAATAATAAGAATGTTGTTTGGTTTGCTGTGATGGATTACCTATCTCAAGTGATTTTAATAGCATACTGGAATGAACTGAAAGCAATGGCTTCCTGGAAGGTAACAAAAACAAATCTAAAATTTACCATATGCTGGTTTTGTTTATTGGGCTCAAACATGCAAAATACTGGTGTGCTCTATTAACCTGTTAACAGCTTGTACGTGGCAGGCACACATTCCTCCAATCAAGAGTCCTGGAAGTTATTGACGGTTTAAGTACTCTTGCTTTCTCAGCATCCTTTGTCAATACATACCATTTCCTTCAGCTTAAATGTAATTCATAGGGGTTAATAGATGGCTTATATCCTAAAGCAGTGGCTGGTGGTCTATTACAAAGACAGGTTCTCTGTTACCAACAACCTTTATCATGTGGCCAGGGTGTATCCTTTGAGAAAAAAAAAAAAAAAAAAAAANAAAAAAAAAAAAAAAAAAATCGCAATTGTTGGCTAGTCAATAATTCCATGAACAGACCTGTTTTCTGCAAGATCCATATGTGACAAATGAAAAGACGTACCAGTGATACTGCCTGAAGCATCTTTAGTTTATTTTCAGTCATTTTTTAGAAGATAGAGTACAAATAGGCAGGTTTTCTAAATATTTCCACAACCTAATCAATACTCATTGTATTTCACAAAAGCAGCTATCATACTGTATCTCTGTCTAGTTGATGCTGCAAATATGACAACAGAACTATTAGAAAGATTACCCAGTGAAGTTAGCAACACCTTTAATTATACAAACAAGCAACAGAGCAAATTTGCAAAAGCTGGGGCATTATAGAATGAAGAATGGTCTCAAGGGGATTAAATTCAACTGGTAATACTTTTATGTTGGGACATACAGTACATTACATGCAAATTTTCTAGTCAGTGATTTGCACAACCTGCAGGATCTTCGTGCTGTGTCTTGGTGACTGGCACCATCCACAGAGTTAGACAAACTTGACCTTGTTTTACCAGGGCATTACATAAATCCCAGGAGGGCATGCAGATCTACGTGAGCATGACCAAAGGCAGCGCCACTGCCCGCAAAGGGCATTCAGCAAGAGAACGCCCATGACTTCCTACTCATCTTCCCAGAAAAACGAACACATTTCAGCAAGGTAACATATATTTTCACCAATATGGACTGATCTTGACCATATGGACATAAATCAGATTAATGCTAGTGTCTTCTTCTATAATAAGATGATCCCTCAAACCATAACTTATTTTTTAAGACGGATATGTAATCACCAGCGTTTGTCTGTTTGTTAGCAAGATATCTCAAAAAGTTATGGATGAATTTGGATTAACTTTGGTGGGCAGATAGACAATATCGATAGGTAGAGGTGATCCGGATCACATTCTGGGTCCAGGAAACATGGCTCTGGTATACTGCTGGCCTGAAGCAAATGAGGGCAGTAATGCCACGGCTTCAGACAGCACACCAAGCTTAGACCGCCCAAGTTCAGCTAAGATTTTCCAGTTCCAGACAAAAATATCTGTGGAAAAAAAACAAAACAAAACAAAACAAACCAAAACAAAAAAAAACACTTCACTGCATGTTCAAGCTAAAGAAAGTAGTACAGTACATGGACATGACAACTGAAGAAAGAATGCCCTAAAGAGAAGAAGTCCAAAGGTAGAGGAAGAAAATGAGCTTCTAAAGTTAATGTTAGTGGCACCTACAGTATCAGAGAAGCAGTTGGATGTTAAGGTGATGTTAAGTTGGCTGTTAAGTTAAATGTGAGTAAACCATATATGCTTGATATGAATCTGGATGCTTTAACTATGCAAAATTTATGTTTATCCTGAAGAACAAAACAGATTTATTAAATATTTAAAGCTGTAACATACAAGGTAGAGTGAGGTGGTTACTGCTTCCATGCAGCCAAATACATTCACAAGCATACATGAACACAATGTGGTCCATAATTGGGAAATGGAATTACTCAGAATCTTTGTAAATCGGGTTCCAGCAAAGCCCAACAACTGGGTAAGAACTTTGTTCACAAAGTGATCAAAGGAGATGATGAGAGATTTCCTATAAGACTGATTCTAACTGGGATCCATGCCAGAGTGACCAGCAGGACGCTACTCCAATGAAAAGGCACATAACAGCCTTTTTGGATTTTAAAAAAGCATGTAAACAGCTTCATAAAACAGTTTATAAAGATCTGTGTAAAAGACTCTGAGACAAAATGTTCCCAATAAACAAAGCTTGAACCTTTTACCTGCAATGCAAAATGCTGTATCTGAAGGAAGCCGGGCACATCTCATCCCTCATTTAACAACATCCCTGTCATGGAGCACAGTGGGGGCTGTGTCGTGCTGTGTCTGGGTTGCAAACAGTAGCAGGTGTTGTGAGATTTGTAAGGATAAAAAGAACCTTGGGTGGAAACAAATTCTATATTAACATTTTTTTTTTTAAATCTGCAGAGAGGAGTNAAAAGAACCTTGGGTGGAAACAAATTCTATATTAACATTTTTTTTTTTAAATCTGCAGAGAGGAGTGGAGGGAAATCTTAAAATCAATAATCAATCAATATTATAATGCAGATATTTAGGGACTTGATGTTGCAATTGCTGGATGTTTTACAGAGCAAATTTTCCACTTAGCTGTGCCACCTAGATAGATGTTTGAGTTGAGTCATTCATGTGAGAGGACTGAAAGGAAATTATATTAAACTCAGCAGTAAATTATCCTTATTTCTTTCCATCTTGTGAGGATTTAGTTGTTACTTTGGTGCATCCCACATTAGCATACATAGCAAGTGAAGTGAAAAGCTAAAGTATGTCTACAGAATATATCTAGCTAATCCTTTCCTGCATCACAACCTCTACAGTATTTGCTTTGCAGTTTGATGTCAAATTTAACATTTTCAACAAGGCAGCACTTCACACTGCATATTCAAGTAACTACCTAAGCCAAGGAGGTCATATGATCACCGATGTTAGCAGGATATGTCAGAAGTTCTGGATGGATTTGGGGGACATATACCATGTCAATCGGAAGAAGTGATAACATTTTTGAAGTGAAATTACAATGATCAGCCTGATGGCAGCACTGTCACAACCATTTTTACATTTCAGCCTATAACTTTTGAACCGTAAGTCATAGAATCAAAAGAATATGAGGACCAAAAATCTGTTTCTTTGTTTTTTATTTTGTTTGATATTCCATACCATTTTGCTACAATTGGCTGCCAAATTTGTCTGCACCCCTGCCTATAAAATTCTTGGCAGAGGTGTGCGTTCTCTGAGTGCCTTCTTGTTCAGTCATGCTTTTGTTCAGTATTATGAGATGGAACAATATTGTCACGCTGAAAATTCATGCAAAAATCAATATAAACACTCTAAGAGAAACTCTCACATAAGCTTTTAGTTTGTTGATGTTTTATGGAGTTACCAGTATTATTGTATGACCTTGTATACTAGCACACTTTGCAAGCTTTGGGGCTCTGCATTACTTCAAACGTTGTAAAATTGTTGCCGAACAAATAATCATATGACATAACAAAAATCCAGCTGGGAATAAAATGTTGTTTCCTTATTCTTATATAAAAATGTTGGATTGGACTCAGTGCCCAGATATTATTTTCATCATGGTCCTCAGCGCTTTCACAAATCTTTAAAACTCATGAAGCTCAAGGTCAACTACTCAAGAGTTTTCCAACAGCTGCAGTTTGTTCAAATCTTTTCCTTCTTTCTTGTCTTTCTTTTCTGAAAAAAGTTTTAATTGTCCTGGCATATTCTAAAAATTTTGAATACACAAAGGCCTTAATAGTAATAAAAGACAGAGCAAGAGGGACAAGTTAAGCAACACATTGCATGCCAAGACTTCTACAACAACATGAAGTCATTAAAATATTTTTACAAAAGAAGTTCCTGCAAGTACAACAAAATCAAATCAGTCAAACTTCTCCAACCTGCTCTTGTTTGCACTAGCCAAGATATTTAATGTCTTTTATGAGACTAGACTGCAGGTCTGTGGTATGGCTGCTACCACCTCACTAGCCAGGGTGAAACTCCCCAGGGTAAGGCATGCATTGAAGAAGAGGCCAGACAAGCCCAAGATATGATTAGGTGAAAAAAGACCCTGCAGCTCTGGGACTATTATATAACAAGATATTTTATGCCCTAATTAAAATAAAATGTAAAAAACAAACAAACAAAAAAAAAAAAAAANAAAAAAAAAAAAAACTGTAGTATTTGCTGTCAATCACCCATTTTACTTTTCATTTTGGTGCTTTATCTATGATTGCATATCACTTTTCAGCTGTTTTGTATTTTGTAAGAAAATGTCTTTAACATTAAAATTGCAAGTAGACCAGAGGTCAAGATACTCAAGATACTGCACCAGAACAGTATGGACTCTCTCTCTCTCTCTCTCTCTCTCTCTCTCTCTCTCTCTCTCTCTCTGTGTGTGTGTGTGTGTGTNCTCTCTCTCTCTCTCTCTCTCTCTCTCTCTCTCTCTCTGTGTGTGTGTGTGTGTGTGTGTGTGTAATATTTTCTTTTCTGCAAACTTTTATCAGTGGGATTATATCACAAATGTTGACCAGAGGGGAATTATTCTTTTCACTCAATCTTACAACAGAGATATATTTAACATTTGACACCATTGCCTTCAAACTAAAAACTCAGTAAAATGTAAAAATGTGATGTGATTGGACGCACTAGGATTCTGTTTCTATGCAGTCCATTAATTATGAACTACAATCAAACCCCGTTTTCAGATTCTATTACTGTCCATTACCCCATAATTTATTCCTAAACAAAAAAGGACATTTAGGGTGGTAGATAAGGCGATGGTATACTTAAAAAAAAAAAAAAAAAAAAAAAAAAGACAAGAAAGGCTGGTAAACACATCCTAGGTCCTTCTTTTTATGCCAGTCCATGACGTAGGGGGCACAGAATGGTCACATATTACCAGAGCCAGAAGTGCAATGGAGAGAGAAGTTCGCAGTGGCTATAGTTCATTTAGTAAGGTTAAGAAGACGGAAAAACAAATGCAAGCTTGTTTTCTGTATCAGAGGGGGAAAATAAAATAAAATAAAATTCTCCATTTATTTGACAAATGCAGAGTTTAGATTTGTTGCTCCAACAGCTGAGGAAGCGGTGCATGATCCGAAACAAAAGTGGTTATGACACCAGACACCAGAAGTAGACATACAAAAGACTTAAAGACACCATTTTTCCTCGGAGGCCTTGCACAAATAAAACAGAATGAGCTGACAGCAGAATCAGCATGTCTTGAGCCTTGCAAGATGTGTTTTTGCCCCCCAAAGTTCTAGCAAATATACTAGGACCTTTAGCGTGTAACAAAACCTTCATCATTGCATTCAATCCTATCAGTCCCACTGAGCAGTTTCCATTAGTAACAAGAAAGAGGTTTGACCCTCTCTAGGCCACTGTGTTCTTGTTGCCAGACACACTGACAGGGCATAAATGGTGACAATTGCTATTTGTTTCTCAGCAGGAGGCTTGGGAGGTGTTGCATCATCATTTTATAAGCTGCAAACCTTCAAAAGTGAAGTGGCTGTAAAAGAGAATCCTCCATGGATCTTATATTTCACAATTTTTATAATAAAACAGGATGATGGTTTTCGAAATATAGTATTACAATAATAAGCTGAAGTTTTGTCTTTCTTTCATTTGACAACAGCAAAAACCACCACCTCATCCCTGGAAAATCACTACCTAGCCATTAAAATAGATTTGTCTAATAGCTGGAAGGTTTCCCTAGGTTAGAATTCCCAAGACCTTTATGTTATAGCAAAACATAAGAAGCCTTTTTAACTGAATTAGCATATAAATATTGTGATACAAATGTGCCTACAGTCTGTGTTGAAAATTAAAATCACTGTCTGAATAATATCACACTCTAAGAATCCTCTCTGGGTGCACAATATTGACATACGATTCCTGTTGACAAGACGCTGTCATAGATTCCATTTTACAAGGTCACCAATTTGTTATTTGAAAAATGTGAAAAATGCCCAATACAGAAAGGAACAGAAAACACCACATTTATTACTTTGTTCAAGATCCAAGTGCTTGTAAAAACTAACTAGCCAGTGGGGCTTGACAAATGTGCCCTGAGGCTGACCTCAGGCTGGCTGGAAACCATCTACCTATGGGAAGCAGAGACCTAAATGTCACAGACAGTAATGGGTCATCAATAAGATGATGCCTCTTCTTCATCTCATGATACCAAGCTACAATTTTTTCAATCACATATAAACTTCGCAGATCTGTGATATCTGATCTGCACTGATACCAAATTGCAGCTCGTGCCCTTTACTGACACTCGTTAAGTCTGAGCAGTTCAGAGACACGTCCTGACCATCTTGGAGCCGTCCAAGATGCCCCGACATTTTCAAGCATGTTTGAAAGTATCACCACAAAATCTCTCTGCTTTTGTAGTTAGAGCAGATCTATGACAAGTCTCTCTTATGGAAATGAGCAATAGCCAGTGAAAGTGTGAGAGGAGGCAAAGTGACAAAACAACAGTTCCTCCACATTTTGACTTGCTGCCTCTTTTTTCTTCTTTTTATCTGCACAAAATAACTAACGCACACTACTTGAGCGGTAAGCAGCTCCTCCTCGTCTGGGTCCATATTAGCAAAATCACAGTGACTTCTTACATGTTTTCACTTCTCATGGGAGGTTTCATAGGTAGAGATTTCAAATTTGTGCACCTTATTGTGTAGTGTGTGCACCACAACAACATCAGGGCATGTGATTACAAGAAAGATTGTTGTGTTTAAGTAGTTCAGTAATTTTGAGTTTTTTGAAATCAGGCTCATGTCAGGGTCAGCTGTTAGAGCATGGAAATGATTGGGGTAGAGATTTTAAGGCCTGGCTCAGAGTAATCACTGGTGGTTTGAGAGAACTCCTCCACGCAAAATTAATCACTGCTGTGTCGTTTTTCTTTTAGAATTTTTGTTACACGACCTTTATGGAATGATAAAAAAAAAAAATACTGATTAAAGGTCTTGCACTGAAATGTTGACAGGGCATAAAAACTGAAACAGATTAATGTTGTGTTTGGATATTGTCATTTGTCTTCCGTGTGGGATTTGAGGGAGATCTGTATTTTTTTCCAGCAGCCTTTAGAGGAATCAGTAATCTGCACATTCCATATTTATCACACATTGCCAGAAGTGCCATCACATTAAAAATGAATACACAAATCAATATGAACAAGTCATGTGTGATAATCACTGTCATAAATCAAAATTATCCCTCACTAGATGATGAGTGATAATGACTTTGAAACATTAAGCACTGCTAAAACATAATAGGAGGGTAATTCTTCGTAGGATGAATGGAGTCAAAGCTTGTGGTGTCAACTGGTAAATAAAGCGGTGAAAAAGTGGCATATGCAGGTGCTTTATTCATAAGTGAGAAAGGTAAATTTATATCTTGAATTGATGTATAAACCCTGAATGGGATGAACAATACAGAACATTGTTACATCATTAATTAGCAACTGATAAAATACACAATAACAAAACTCATAAATGTGACAAAAAAGAAAGAAATGTAGTATGGAACAGGGCTGCATTAATGTAATTTAGCACTGTTTTCTTTGATTCTTTACACAATGGCCATTAATAGCTGTAAATCACAAGAAAACTGACAAATGCATTCATGCACAATTATGTAAAACAGTTCATATGTACTTAAATTTGAGCAATTTGTTGTGCTGAAAAGGGATTTCCAAAGTTTTTTTTGTTTTGTTTTGTTTTATTAAACATAAAAGTGCTTTCAAAAGTAAAAAGAAAAGTAATTATTTTAAAGTAGAGAAATAAATAAATAATTTAAAGAATAGGGTGCAGATGTAGGCCTGCCCACTTTTGTGTGATAATGCTGTCACTCGGAAATATTTGTTCAAGATTTCATGTTATGCCACTCAGATCTCATATGGCTGTGGTGTTTTAAATATTATTTTGTTATGCAAAATTGTAATCTACTGCCTTTTTTTATTTTTATTTTTATTTTTATTTTTTTTTTAGCAAATAACAGATGATAAATTGCAATGGATTTTATGGTGTAGAATGATTCATATTTTTTTAAAAAGAGTATAGTGTTAGGGTGCTTTCATGCGATAAGTGGCGAAGAGTGTGTTGCGCTGGCCATTTTAATATTGTTTATTGGGAACTTGAAAGTGACTCCTGACTCACAGTTTGGCATCCTTCAGCGACACACACTACTTGGATTCTCAGATTCTCCTCTCTGCCACTGCTTCCTGCTGTAGCATTCAATGTGGACCCTTAAGCTACGCTTATATTGTCCGATTTAGGTCACTTGGTAAAAGTTCACTTTTGTTTCACATTAACTTCATACCACTTAAATGTATGAATGGAAAGAACAGGCACAATAAATTCTCCCAGCCAATAACACCCTGCGTACAAACTGTTTTGCATTTATGCATTGCGCAGATGCATTACGCTAAATTGGAAATATCCCTTTAACTTTTGTAAACCTCGGATGACTAACAATTATCTTGTGTCATTAGAGAGTAATATTCTCTTGTTTTAGAACTAATGTTATTAATTTACATTAGGTAAATGCTACTTCAAAAAAAAAAACAAAAAGTCTTGATCTGACAGATGCAATAACACTGAAATTTGAGCCAGATAAAGTACTATATCATCAGCGTATAGGAGAAAACTAGGTCATTTTCCAGGGAGAGCATTCGCTGTTCTGAACACAGGGAAAGGACGGAGGGATGAAGGTGAAAAGCAGCAAGAATGTGAGTCAGATTATAGGTCAAAGAAAAACTGTAAAGCTGATTTTTCTCACAGTCCTTTTGATTGCCCCTTTGCCCTAATCTCAATCAGACTTCAGCAAGGATGATGAATTGATTAATTTGTGGGAGAAGCAGGATAGATTTATTCTGACCACAATGAGGACTCCCTATCTGACTCCTTTCAGCTAGGATTAAAAAATGCTGAATTTTTATTGCTTTGAGTCGCTTTCTTCTCTCTTTCCTGCCACCTCCTCCACATGCAGTAAGTCAGCAGTAGAAAACAGCAGCTGTCCGAGATGCGAAAATATGCCAAACAATCCCCAGAGTCAGTACAACAAGTGTAAAAGCAGTTTAAATAATAAAATGGCAAACAGGATGTATCAATGTTTGATGAACTTCTGCACACAGGATGCTAGAGATGTAGTACATATGAACTTTTGAAATAAATAACATTGGAATTTTCTTTAGCACAGCACATGAATACACTAAATGCTACACAAATGATGGATGGTTTTTGATTCTGTAGAATAGCAACATCTTGCTTGCTTGCTTTATGTAATCATTATTTATCTTTACTAGGAGTAATGTTTTCCTGTGGGACATATGTCTAGACTGAGGAATGTTTTCCTCTGAGCTCGAGTTCATATTGCAGATGTGGAACTGACATGATCTTTGACCTCTGTATGAATGGTGTGACTGTTCTGTGTGTTCATGATAACCAGATGGATGTGTTTACATCAGTATAAAAGGGGTTCTCCATTTTGTGTAAGTTGGAAATCTTTGATTGTACCCGAGCTCATATTAAATGTGACTGAACTGATCATCAACCTTTAAGTCTGGATCTCATCCTTCGGCACCAATTCAGGACCATCCTCCACCAGCCGGGTACGATTACTGTGTTGAGACCTGCTCAAGCAAACCTTACCAAGGGGGGGAAACAAACTCTAGTCCAATTGAATCAGATCAAACCGCTTACTCAAAAGTGTGAAAATGCCCTGTCTGGCAAAAATGTCAGCAAATGAAAATGAAAATCTTGCAACATGGTGGGGAAAAAAAAAAAAAAAAAAANAAAAAAAAAAAAAAAAAATCTCGTATTCAGATCCCAATCCAGATCTGCCTCAAAATCAACTCTAATCAACTGTTCCTTGACCTAAGTCCCACCTCTCACATAAATTCTTTGAAATCTGCCTGAAGAAGAAGAAGAAGAAGAAGAAGAAGAAGAAGAAGAAGAAGAAGAAGAACAAGAACAAAGGCAATTTATATCTCAAAATGTAGCAACAACAAGATTATCAACTGAGGAGTGGGACCAAAGTCTTAGAAGTGTTGCTGCAATATAACATTAATACCAATTAAGTCCCACAAACCTATGGAACCCCACTGTGAAATGGCAGCTATACTGTGACCACCCATCATGCAGTCAATTAGTCAATTCTTCTTGAAATAATCTGTTTCATATGGAAGCCGTAAACAAAAATTTATTGCTTAAACTTTAGCGGTTTGAAGAACAAAATGGATAGATTTTGATAATACCAAACATGCTGTAAATTACAGTCCCAGCAAGACATGGTGTGTTGCCATTGCAGAGTTCTCATTAAAAAATTAATGAAGATTATTGTTTTTCTTTGATTTAACAACAACAGTTGTTTTATTTGTGACCTTAAATCTGACATAAAACATTATTTAAAATACACAGTAATTATATCTATCACATTGCATGGATTTACAGTATCATAAGGGACCCAACAAGCTGCATCTGTATAGAAACTAACCAGATGATGAAGACTTTATTATAAATTACAAAAGAGCTGTAATACCTATTTACTTATTATGTTAAAAGAAATTACAGCTGCTTGATTCCAATGACCTTCACTTGAGAGATCTTTTTAAAAAGACTGCTGGCATGGATCTATATTCTTAGGGAATTGGTATTCCAGGCCTAGAGGATAGACAGTGTAATATTAATCCCACAGATATGGATCCCCATTAAGAAATGCCAATCTGCTGTGACCACCCTCTGTGCAGTCAATTGCATCCCGGAAATAAATAACAGGAAGCTATTAGTAAATGTTTCAGAAAAGGTAAGTACTGAAAACATAAGCAGTCTATGAAAAAGTAACTCATAAACGAGTCAGACATGTCTTAAGATGTTTTTCAGTTGAAAAAAATGGAGCTACTATTCATTGTTCAAACTGTGAATCATAAATATTTGTCATACTGAATTATTCGTTATATATATATATATATATATATATATATATATATTNTTTTTTTAAGTGAAACAACATCAGGCTATTTATGTTTCAGCATGATAAGTGTGGGCTGTTTTCACACTTCAATGAAATATTGTGTTTACTGTCAGTTATTAGAAGTAATCAAAGAGCACTGGAACAAACATGAGAATAAAGCAGCCAAACGTTTGTTGCAAATATACACTCCAATTTTGTGAAACCTGCAATTAAAAAGCTAAATATACCTTCTGGAAAGTGAGCAGGCTACACTTCAACGGCTTTGCTTCGGTGAATGTTGTATTCATTTGATAAAAGGTTACGATATCATGAGACCAATAATGGTACAATTTTTTTCTTTTAATTACAGATTTTTAAGTGTGACTACTGTGAGAATGCAATAAAAAAAAAAGACATGCATTAACGTGAAAAGCTGTGATGCCAGCAAACATAAAACTAGCATGTTGTTTATCAACCTGTACAGTTGTTAACAAAACAAAACAAACAAACAAACAAACAAAAACAAACAACAACAACCTGCAACCACCTGCATGTCCACTCTCACCGCATCTATAAACCTCCTCTTTGGCCTTCCTCTTGCCTGGCAGCTCCATCGTCAGCATCCTTCTCCCAATACACCCCACATCCCTCCTTTGCACATGTCCAAACCATCTCAATCTTGCCTCTCTCGCTTTGTCTCCAAACCATCTAACCTGGGCTGTCCCTCTAATATACTCATTATTCTTTTATCTTGTCCATCCTTGTCACTCCCAACGATGGTGGGCCTTAGCAATGTGTTAAATTGCACCTACGGAATTGCTTGCTCTAAATAATTTCAAACATTCCAGGTGGTTGCAGGAGGATGACAACTGGTCCAGCCCTTTACTTAATATATTTGAAAGATATTTGCAGTAGTATCCCTTAACTCAGGCAGAGAAGTTCACTTTTTACAATCTATAGATGCAAAAGAATAGTGCTTAGCTGTTGATGCATTTCTGAATATGGAACCTCCCGGGTGTCACAATGAAAAAAACATGTACTCATGAGGAAATCTGTGCACAGGTTACAGAATAGTAAACTGAGTAGACAGCTTAATGAAGAAGAGAAAAAGAAATATATATTTGATCATAAAAAGAGGTCAAGTGAAAGATACACACTTCTGGGAACAATAAGTCCTCTGCTGTGGAAGTTTGGCCTTCAGAGTTAAGTGGTGATTTTTCTTTGTTATTCTATTTTAGTATGCACATCCCTAAAGCAAATGTTTGTTTACCGTTTATGATTTTCTCAAGTTTGCAGGGTTTAGGCGGCTGGAAAGCTTTACTTGTTTGCCATTTTCCATCTCCGTCCAGCTGGTGTCTTTCTCTCTCTCCAGTTTATCTTGTTGGTGTGAAGAAATGTTTTCAAATGGTGCTGTTTGTTCATATGTGCTACAAAACTGCTGAGCAGCATAAAGCGTTCCTTTTTTCCCCCACATTTAAACAAAGACTTAGACACTGCCATTTTCCAACATACAAGGGTTGATTGAGAACTTCTGAGCCTGACATAAAAAGTTGTAACAGATGCAGTTATTTGTTTTTCAGCAGCTCAAAACTTCTAAGCAATGCTGGATTTTTTAAAATTTAAGTTTCATATAAAAAATAAAAAAAAAATCTTCCATATTTGAGATGATGTCATGATCTGAGGCAAATTTGGTTTCAGATAAAGTCTTTTTCACATTTGGCAGCCATCGATGTCAAGGTGGAAAAATCATCCCTGAAAAGTCAATCTATTTAAAATGCTGTCCTCATATCTCTGCACCTCCATTTATGTAACTCTTATGACTCCCAACGACTCCCACACGACTGCCATGTGACTTCAACGACTCCAGCGACTCTCATGTGACTGCTGTGGGACTCTAACAACCCTCACATGAAAGCCATGTGAACCCAGTAAGTCACCTGACCCAATGTATGAATGACTCTCGGAGGATAAATGTCACGTTACTGCCCTCCACCTAATCAGAACTGCAAAAGCTACTTGGATAAGTGATGAAATGACTTCAAAACTAAATAGCAAGTCCAGTTACTTTTAACTTATACTACTAGATCACATGAACACATGATGATCGAGCCAAATTTAAAAATATGCAAAACATGTATTGCACCAACTGCCCATGATGCTCTGGTGTCTTCATTCACTCGAGTCCCAGTAACTGGAGCTTTCAAATTGACAGCTTGTTCTTGTTCTTTTTACAAATCTTCCTCTGCAGTGCATTGTGGTTTATTCAAGGATGACTGGACCCTAATCTTGAATGTGTTAATTATGTGTGTGAGAGTATATGTGTCTGCATGAGTGTTTGATCTAAATGTCATATTAAAGATCAGCATCTGCATAAATATTTCAGAAAGGCAATACATCTTTTTCACTAGGTAAATTTTGGTGTATGCAGGTGTGGCATGACAACAGGAACAAAACATTATGTCAATCCAATACTTTAGACCTGTACTAAATATTAGCTTTATTAATGCTAATAATGATCTTTCTGGAAGTAACAATAATTTTTGAGATTACAGTTTTTGCTGCTGTTGCATAGGACTGTATTGTATAAGCTGCATATTAATTGGTGAAATAAATATCAATCTGACCTCAGTATTGTCAGTTAGGTGCTGATTCTACTCTCAAGATGAGAACAATTTAGCATTATATGACATTGCATTTTAATCTTACTTTTTGTCCATGTTATTATAGTGAAATAACACAAAAACTAAAATAAGGTTTTAAAGTTTTGGAAAATGGTGTCAGTAACATAACATATATGCGGGTAGTATTTATTGGGCTCAAACATGCAACATCACTGGTATGGTCCTTTAATAGTAGATAACAGCCCAAACATAATGTGGCACCTAGTGCTAGAGCAGTAGACAGATGGGAGAAAGCCAAGGGTGTAGGTTTGGTTTCAACATTGGTAGGGACTTTTTTTTTTTTTTTTGGATGAACAACATGCACAGTTGTGCTGAAATTGCTGCGTATTATGCTTTTCTATGTCATACACACATCGAAAGAACTTGACTGTGCAAAATATTTGCTTTGTTCATTTATGTACTTATTCATTACGCTACATTCATTGGACTACAGATGAAAATTAGCTCTAAAACTAACTCTGGTACAATACATTAAATGACAACATTTATGTTTAGCATTGTACATTGTCCCTTTTAAATAATTGTAATTATTTATGCATTTTTTGTTTATGTATATAAGACTTGTATGACTTTTTTCTCATTCCTCCTATCAGGCCCTCAATGGCTCAGACACCAGCATCCACATTCTGTTTTTATGTATGTAGACTGTGATCAATAAACAAAATTATTCAAAACAGTAGCCATTTAAAAACAGTTTAAAAAAAAACTGAATATTTTGTTTCACCACTCAAAAAATCATTTGCTAGCACAGCAACAAAAAACAATGAAAACTTGGATACATGTCAATAACCCTTCCAACAGGCTGCTCAGTGGTGGCATTAAACCGTGACATTCAGCCAACCAAAACACGCTAAAATATGGAATAAATTTGCATTCTTACTGACACTGTGAAGATAAAAGTGTCCTAAAAAAAAAAGATTCCATTATAAGTTTTCATCTACATTATTCCATTTTAGAGGACCCCCACTCCTGCCCCATACTTAGCCAATCAGAACACTCTGCAATAACTCTTTACAAGCTTTGCGTTGATTGACAAGAATTTTATCCAATAGGAAAGACCTTCGCGTTAAACTGGCTAATCATATGCCTCGGTGGATGTTCATTTCACTGTCTATAACAGCTCACATGAGCCCTGCATCTCCACCTGTGGTGTCAAAGTGCTGCGAGTAGAATTTTCCTGATGAAATTAATTTAAATCTCAAATCAAATGAGGTTCTATTCAGCAAAGCTATTTAAATAAATATGTGAATACAGTAAATATTTTGAACAATCAAGCTCTTTTTATGTGTGTATGAGATTTAAAAAAAACAAAAACATAGAGACAACAAGTAAACACGCACGACTGAGTATATTGTGTCCCGACCAATGTTAAAATCAAATGCTTTCTGAATTCTGTGATCTTTAATCCTTTAAATTATAATTATTTACCCCAGCAAATTCGCTGTTGTAAATTGTTCTCACAAATGCATCTCAGGCAGCAGACAGATGTGCAGCTTGACTATGGGTAACCAGATCAGCAGGTATCACAGAATGCATTGTCTCACCCAGTCAGAACAGACGCTTCTTACAGAAAACACACAAACATGGCAACTCTGCATAGATCTGACCAGCTAATTGGCTGGACATTAAGCGACATGATTGCTTGAGATCGTTACAAATGTTGGTAGGGACAATTCAGTAGCGGCTCAATATTGGTAGGGACATCCCTATCTAAATCTAAGCCCATGAAGAAAGCAAGAGAGCTAGTAAACTCCCAAGACAGGGTCAAAAATCAATCCACTAGTGCTCCTGGATGATACATGGTGTGCATTGACAGCACTGTCCAAATGTATGTTGGGTAGTTTCATTTAAATACTAGAAGGGGCATCTGTTATATCAAGTGGCTTAGAAATGTTACGATCGTACTATTATAGATATCATCCATTCACAAATGTGACATGGGAGAGCACGATTAAAGCGATGTATCCAAGGTAGGTCCCCAAGATGAGAGGTTGCAGCTATGTCAGAACAAAATCAATGCACATCAGGGGAATAAATGGACCAATCACTCAGATGGTCAGCCATATTGAGTGGGTGGCAACAGGCCACAGGCTCATTACAGTTAAAAGACTCATGAGAGAGTGCAGATTATATGAAATATGAGCCCATGGTTGTCACTGTAAATTATAGAGTAGGTGTTGCTCTTAGGCCACATACAACATACAAGCAGGGTCTATTACTCAGATGCATGGCTTCTTTGGCCAGTATAGATATATTTTTCATTAATTACATTGTAATTTAAAAGAATGGACCTCATATTTAGAATATTTGATATATTGGATAAGGGAATTAATATAGTATGTTAATATGTTTAACTAATAGTTACAGCCCATTAACCCAAATTGTTATGATAGTGGGTTGATTTTTTTCCAAAACTAAGCATTTTCCTCCGCTAACAACTTCCAAACTGTCGTATAAGCTTAGAAGAACTGATTACATGACTTAATATGCGAAACAGGTTTGATGCCCATGAATGCCCAGGTGCTTCAGTATTAGTCACTGGCTTGTGAAGCTAGATTTTATGGCAGAACAGACTGGCTGTAAGGTTTTATTTTACAACTCAGGAGATCAATACAGTGACAGTAAAGTCAGTAAAGACTGAAATTGCTGTTATTTCTTCTATCTGTATATAGATTTACATATGGAATTTAGCCAGAAGGTTCGAGACTTGATAGATGGCCATCAGTGCAATGAAATCTTTAACACCAGTCATCAACTTTCATCTCCATCATATTAAAATGAAGCAACTGTCATTCATATGTTGCCATTTTGCATCAATTACCTTTGTGCATATTGCTTGTGTTGACCTTTCTGGATGCCTTCAGGTGTAAACTGTGGAGCCAATCACCATTCTCGTTCTATGTACCTTTCATTCCTTGGATTTCCAATTTTGAAACAAAAATCAGAAAAAGAATTTCACAACCTGTTTTTCAGAATCGTTTTATTGCCCACTCAGGAAAAAATAAATAAATAAATAAATAAATAACATAAAAGCATTATCTGACACCAAAAGTGATTTGTAGAAATATAAAACTTCTATATTTTTTATTCTCAACTTCCATTTTTTAAACTGTTGCTTTAATAATCCAGAAATAAAATAAACTACAGACAAAAAGTCAAGCAAAAGTTTGCTTATTGCAGGCAGTTACACAACCTAAGGTGCGCTCTGGAGTTCTTTTCTGCATTTCCCTCACTTGCACGTTTTCCTTACATTTTAGTGCTGCCCACATAATTTGGCAGGAAATCTGCAGGCACGAATTTCAACCCTCTCTTTATACAGAACCTAACTGGAACTCATTTGTGGAGCTCTCTGCAGGTGTGATATTTTTTGTAGGGCTTAAGAAAGGCCATTATAGGCAAGGCTTGTCTAGATTCCTGCTGTCTAGTAGCTAAACATGGCACACACATGTTGTGCTTCATATTTATGATCTTAAAATCTATCATCAATTTTTTTTTTTTTTTTTTTTTTTTTTTTTTTTTTTTTTTTTTTTGTCGTTATATATTACTGACCTAAGAAGGGTTTACTAAGCCCCCCGCCCCCCAGCAAATGTAAAGAATTTCTGAGAATTAGTGCAAGGACTCTGCATTGACAAAAGCAGAACATGTAAGAAGCGAAGAACATCAGCCACATTCTTGTGTTGTTTGAGCACCAAGACACCGTGATGACAGTAATGAAAAGGGAGGGTATTGACGACAAAAGAAAGGGAGGTGGAGGAAGCAGACAGGAAGGAACCAGTGGCAACCAGTAATTAAACAGTTCCTCAACCTTACATTATGGATGGAAGGCTGACATACTGTAGGAAAGACAAAAAAAAAAAAAAAGNAAAAAAAAAAAAAAATGGAGACAAATGATTAGCAAGTAAGGCCAACACACTTTGAAGCTGCCTTCATTTCTGCTTCCTAAAATGTTGTCATAAAAGACTTTACACTCTAAATACAAACATCAAATTCAAGTTCATGTAAGACTGACATTGTAGGAAGACGACCTTGAAGGCTTAACTGTTTTCCTTTCAAAATTTTCAATATAGCTAAACAGAAACAGGCACACACACACAAAGACCAATATTCTAGAAATTAAGGGAGTCAAACAAACATTTGAATCTATTTGACATACTGTTGTTGTTAATATAGATCAGGTACTGTATATGTTATATATATGAGGCAGGAAAATGAGTAAGGCTGTAGAAAATACTGTAGTTTGTAGCTGAGGTAGGAGTTTGTTCGTTCGCTAGCTCCCTGTAATTCTTAGTAATTAGTGAAGAAGATTTTCAATTAATTGGCCTGTTACAAAAACAGATCAATGTTCTCCCAACAGTAAAGCTTCAAATAATTAGTTACTACATAGTTTCTATTGAGTTATTTTCTGCTGTAACAATTGGAATGCTTACAGTCAATACATTTCACATTTTCTGCCTAGCATAACAAAAATAAAGGTAATGTTCATCCATTTTCTTAATTAATACCTGTATACACTGTAAAGTCTTGTGATAATACATAATTGTATGATGGAAATACAAATTATTTTCATGTAAAGTACATAGTGACAAGCAACAATTTCAGGGACCAAAGCAAAAGTATATCAAAGTGCATTGTAATTAGGTATAATAGGAACTTTTTGGGGAATTTTGAGTATCATGAGTGGATAAAACATTATGGAGATATGGCCCACTTCATATTAATATGCTTGCTGCTGGCTTTATCACGACTATAGATGTAATATACAACTATTCACACTGTTTTGTAAGAAACAAATATGTCTAATTAAAAAGTGTTGCAGTGTTTTTCAGCAGCAAATCAATTATTGTAAATTATGCATGAATCGTGAATTCAGAATAAATGTTTTTCAATAACAATTCTTTGTACCTATGACACCAGTATAAGTTCTGTGCCCTACACGTGAGAGCAGAAATTATATTTGAGTGTGTCCCCACAGAAACATTCACAGACAAATTATAGGACCCCGAAAGATCATTTGTTATCATACAGAAATATGAATATATTTATGAATATAATATATATGAATTCAAAAGATAGACAAATTCATTTTCCTGCTGATAGTAACCATTTTTCCCACCATGTTGCATTACAGGAAGTATCATCTGCTACTTCTTTTTCTAGGCATTTATGGATAAAGTTCAGCACAGATTTGATTAATGAGCATATCCACATATTTATAAGATTATTGAGATGTATCAAACCACAATAAACCTCTCAAGTGCAGCTAAGAGTTTTGTGTTCTCCCTATCTGACCATGTAGCACTGATAATTGATAATGCAGGATGGGCCATTGAAACTTTCCCCTGAATAAGTTATTTCTCACGGTATATCACTGCATGTTTACAGCTCTTGTTTAGTTTGTAATAAGTCAGTGTGAGATAAATGGACAAAAGTACAAGGAAGTAAACAGATCTTCTTTTTTTCCCATTGGTCTCCATAAAGGAAAGTGAACTACATGTGGAATACAGCCTAAGCATAAAGTCAGTGTGGGAACTGTGGAGATCTGAGAAATATCCTATTAATAACAGGTAATATAAGAACATTTCAATGTATATCCCCTGTTCAGATTGTCCCAAACTCATCCAGAGGTGACACAGAGTCGTGATGACTCTCTCACACTCATTCATTTAGATGCTTTGTCACACAAGGTGCTGATTTGCATTGCAATTACATCACAAAATCAATACCACCCGTCCTTCAGTGTGTGCATAAAGCTTCTGTGTCATTTAAGTTTGTCAATTAATCAATCAGGTAATCAACAACTGTGTGTCTGATCTCCCTAATTCTCCCCAGTATGCACACACACAAAAATTTACCTTACTTTTTTTTTGGGGGGGGGGGGGGGGGGGGNTGGAGGGGATTTCATTTAGTATCCAGTGCAATATCAAGCTAAACTGAAAATACCCCTGACACTGAACCTGGCAATGTCCTCTACTTGCAAGAGGAGGAAAAAGACAAACGAAAAAAGTTAACATATGTAGGTAGTGTGAAAGTCAAAATTCTGAAGTTGGTCAAAGTGGGTTGTAGAATTTGACTAGCACCAATTCTTCTGATATCAGATGAGGGGTTTGTTGAGTTAGATTAGATTAGATTACATTACATTACATTACATTACATTACATTAGATTACATTAGATTACATTAGATTGCAGTAGATTTTACTTTATTGTCATTACACATGGTACAAGCGCCATGACAATGAAACATGGTTCACACTTAATCCAAAAGTGAAAAGTAAAGATTGTTAACAATTTCCAGAAGCAGCAGCAGAGAAATAACTTCACATACCAGGTTGAAACTGAGTGCGAGCCTGCGGCTGTGTGGCAGAACCTGGACCCACTTGAATCCACAATGGTCTTATGAGGCTGAAGAATAAGTGTAACAGTTCTTAAATTGTGATGAGCCTGGTTTACAAATGAACTGGTAATGGAGCAGAATGAAAAGATAAGAGTTGGGATTTAAACTCAAGGAAACCATGCAAACCACTAAACCACAACGCATACATCAAATATGCTGCTATTAAAAGTTACCATAATAATATCTTAAAACATTTTTGAAAAACCCAAATGAGAGCCATCAGGTATATCTATGATATGATAGCATGAGATACTGTAGGAGTTTTATGGTTGTAAGCTGTTTTGTGTGAACTGATATGTAGTTCATGCTCTTAATCACCTGAAGTGTTTAGATTACTTTTCTAATCTCATAAAAACAGACTGAAGTTGAGGTTTAGCCCAACTTCAGTCTTAGTTTATTAAAAATAAATAAATAAATAAATTAAAAAAAGCTATCTTTCAATATAAATGAGCTTAATTTGATTTATTCCAGATTTATTATCTCTTATTAGAACATGCAAATTATGTTTTTCAGATAAGGGAAGTGAGGATTTTGTAAACAAGAAATTAATTTTTAATTCCCAAATGTACAGAACAAAGTGACTACCACTGGCTACTATTTGTACTAGAATACACACATTATTTTTTTTTTTTTTTTTTNTTTTTTTTTTTTTTTTATAAACTATGCCAAATGTGCAAAACATATTCATGCTGTTGTCCTTCTGTAACATTAATATCCATTACAATACAGGCCACCATTCAAATTGTAAATTAATTACTGATAATGACCATCCATTAATAATAATCTCTAAAAAGCCAAATATCTTGTAATTTGTGTCACTTCATTGAGTGGGAATGTAAGAAGAAGCTTCATTATTAATTAAAGAGGAAATGTAAGGAGAAATGTAAGGGGCAATATGCATTTTCAGTCATAGTCAATGTGTCAACATTTTCCTTGGAGCTCATATTGGTGGTCAAGCTGTGGGCTCACCAATAAAGAGTAAATAAATAAATAGGTGAATGAAAATGATCTATCCTGAGCTAGACGCTCTCCAGAACTTTAATTTACATGAGTACTGTATTTTGTTTGTCTCCCTGAGTGTGATGGATGGTTCCCCAGACCTTGATGAAATGGAATGCATCAGTTAATTAGTTTTCCCTGGACAATGCCATAGAGTGTAAACTCCGACCATGAGAATCATTCTTTTACACATAAGCTCCAAAATCTTCAGCCCATGAATCAGCAAATCAAATACGATATTGACAGTCTTTCCACAGCATTTCATTCTCACTTAGATTAAATTCAGTTTAATTTGGCCCGCTGCTTATACTAAATGAGCATGGAAAAATGTAGCAAACAACTAAGTGGAAGCAGTTGAGTGTAATGAGAAAAAGTTGTTGTTGTATACTACTAAACTGTAATGGGCTAAGGGTAACGTTTGCTATCTTAAGGGCATTGTGTAATACCACACTCCCAGCACAAAAGTGTCCAATCTGATTGTGAAACAGGAATATAGCCTTAATCTAATGGATTATGTTCAATAGTTAATCCTGTAAAACTGTTATCCGTGTTATTGTTTACTATTTGTGTAATAGCTTTGTTCAGTATCTCATGAATCAACTTGAAATGCCGCAGTGGCTGCACTGATAAGCTGCACTTAGCACCAGCAATAGAAATTAACAAAAGCAAGCAACCGCAACTAACTGTGCAACATGGGTGAAGGGTTTATGTGGTGCTTCCAGTTTGTAATGCAGTGAAAACCAGTTAGCAGCAGTCACTTGCTTCTTGACTGAACCTATAATACACGATGAGCTCGAGTGCTGCCCAAGCCTGGCCCATCATAACAACATCCTAACACTTTCTCTTGCTTATTCCACTATCTTCCTCCCTCTCTCTCTCTCTCTCTCTCTGNCCCCCCCCCTTTTGTACACAGGTATGCACAAGCCAATAAGAGTCTGAACCTGCATTCTGTGCAACAGTGCAATAAATAGCATGCTGCTACAGCCTATTCATGATGATTTAGTAGCTAGCTAAGATCTCGAACCTTCTCCTGATGGAGGAAGCACAACCTAAAACAATCAGAACCAAGGAACCAGGTAATTTATTCAATCAAAACTTACTTGCAAAGAACACAATGAAAAAACATGATAACAAAAGTTTCTTCAAGTCTTTGCCAACCAAATTCTTAGAGAACAGAACCTCTACAGGTATGAGGTGGTTAAAAGTAAGTAACGTGTTACTGTTTATATTTTCAAATAAAGATATACACAGCCAAATCAGTTAGCTATAGCCAAAAAGTACCTGGTGACCTGACATGACCCAGATATATAAGTTTGTGTGTGTCTGTGTGTGGGTAAAGTTTTTCTTATAGCATTCAGTGTAAAGTGTATGGCATAAAAAAAATATTTTTTTTTTTATTTGAAGTACTTAGTGTAATGCATTTTTATGACAAAGTCAATCTACTTTGTTCCTGAAAGCAGAAACACACAAGCAAAACCTTCTTATCTCTTCTTTACTTGAGCATTAAGGGGATTAGAGATAGAAATACATTAAAATAATGTATGATTGTTTTCCTGTTTGTGTGAGAGGCAGACATAGCATTAATGGGTTTGGGCACACAGGCGGTTGTGCTTCATTACTGATTCATACACTTTTCACTGGAAAAAAAAAAAAGACTATTTTACAACCACATTACATTATTAGCAAAGCTTATCCATATTGCAGATCAAATCAGGCCAGTGTCCCATGTTGGAAGTTATAGTATATGGCCAGAGCCAACAAAGCACAATTTAATGTAATGGCTATGTAATGATTTGTGCTCAAGCAAAAAAGGGGGAGTGGCAAAGCTGCATTTTCCTAATTAAGTCTTAGATTTTAGATTAATAAAATGATTGTGTTTTAGCACCTGAAATATAGTAGGCTCATGCAATTAACTCACCACACCAGTGATTTAGCATGTTTAAGTCCAATCAATACTGCTCCAGTAGTATGTTTTGGGAAATAATTGTCAGTGTATGCAGGTTATTTATATATATGTATAGATAGATAGATAGATAGATAGATAGATAGATAGATAGATAGATAGATAGATAGATAGGGCTCAAATATGCAAAACCACGGTATGGTCTTTTAATGAAATTCTGTTTTGATTACAGCTCAAACATGGGTGAAGGTCTACGAGAGGGTTTCATTATATAATTAAACAATGACAAATGTAGATCTACAATACAGTCTTCACTGTACCTCTCCACTTGCACAGGCAAAGGCTCCAAACCCCAGCAGACATGGCCTCTGAACAGGAAGCTGAGATTCAGTCACTTTATTCTGTCTCCATGGCTGAGAACACTGGGGTAGTCAAGTAACATCCACAGTGGAAAACAGAAATGGACATGATAGAGCCTGAAATGCTGGAGAAGAAGAGCTGTGTTTGCATTTTCAGTATTAAGTCAAGAGTGTTTTGTGATGGGCATTAAAACCTGGGGAACTGATTCAGTAAAGTAAATGATGATCATAAAAGCTATTAGAACAAACAGTTCAAAACTAGATTTTCACTAGATTTCCAATATAAATTTAAAGAGCTTTTCAGTTTTACTCTGTGATTTGATTTACAGTCCTCCTTTTCAGTTTTGTGAGGAAGAGCCTCTCGTCAACTCACCAATCATTATTTTATTTATTTATTTATTTATTTATTTATTATTACTCATGTGTAAAGCACTTATACAAATGAATACTTTAATTTTGACCTACTTATTCTAACACTGCATTATTTCCTGATGGATCAATTAAATATTATCAATTAAATATTTATGGTGTACTACCACTTATTCGTCCCCCACAAAATTTGTTTCAGACACTTGCGGAATTCAAAACATGTTTTTAAAAGTGAAGCGTGATATGGATTTGAAAACGAACAAACAGTCACCTGTTCTAATACTTTAGTATACATCACATTCACGAGACTGGGAGGTTTTTCCTTGAATTTAATTTCATGCATGTGAGATTGCACTAGTCTTTGATCTGAACATTCATCATCCAAATACGTTTTGTTCCTGCAATGAGCCTTAGATTAATGAATTGGCACAGTCAGGATGATTTTGCCTCTCAAGACCTGACCTTCAAAAGTAAGCCTGCCAGTTGCACAGGCTCACTGTTTTACAGGATGTTTGAGCCTCTCAAATTTCCTTTTAGCGCTAAACAAATGTTTTAAATGCAAGTAGATCATTCAGTGATCCATTCAAATGATGCATCATTAGTGAGTTTTGGTGTATTATCTAACTATGCATTCTTGCTTCTCCAGCTTGAATCTTTTGTATTCATTACATAATAACAAATGTACTTCCTGCACTTACAGTAATTTAAAACAGTGACAAACTTAAATGTTATATAACGAGGCCCAAAATTCCTCTGATTTCACTTTTTTTTTTTTTTTTTTTTTGCCAATACAGCCAGACCTTTACAAGCATCTGCACAATTTTATCAAAATCAGTTGTTACTTTAAGAGGTATCCTGCTGACAATCAAACACTAATGAAAATAAAATCTTCTGGCAGAACTAATAGAAATGTAGTAATGCCATATAATATAACACAGATATTGAACTCGTCATTTTATTAGAGTTATTACAGATTACAAATTACAGATAATTCAGTAACTACATTTTGAATATTGTGCTCCTGCAGTTGTAGCCATTGTTACTTTAAGGTAGAGGTTTATGCATTTCAGTATTATTTAGTGATAAAGATGTATAAACTTGGTGTTGAAATTTTGAATTAAAGCCAAACCACCATTCAGATTAGTCAGATCACCATTACTCAGAAAGTTAAAATGTTAATCTCAGCTTCAAGTTTCTTCTCCACAGTAACTGTATTAAAGCTTTACTCAGGCTAACTGGTACATTTATATGCACACCACAAATTCTCTGGACCCTGACAGAGTGAATAATTTAATAATTCTACTGTTGCAATGTGAGTGCAGTTCATTGCATCAGTTTGGGAATCCCAAACATGCAACAAATTGCATTTTGATGTCAACCAATTCCACAGTAGCATCAGTGAACCCACATGCTTACCTGAACCACATTCTGACATTTTTAACAACATATTGCTTCAGGTGTCAGAGAAATCTACTGCACTTTCAAATTTCTTTCACTCAAGTTGAAAGAAAACTCATTTGTGAGGCCCTTTAAATAGAGACCTTGTACCAAATATCCAATCACTGAAACTGGATTTAGCATAGAGATCCAGCATAACGGCCATCTTGGAAATTTACAGCATCTCATTTGTCAGTCATCATCATGGGCAATAAAATCAGAACAGTCTCTGCAGGCATCCCATCTTCTGCACCGGCAATAGGTTCCAACTACACCAAAGCACTCAGTGCACATCATTATGCTGGAATATTAAGCATACATACAGTATATTGAGAACCATTTAAGGTAAATTTATTACGCTTTAATAATTCATCACTATAGAGTAGTCATTATTGTTAGACTACATTATTCAAAAGATTTAGATGACTAATGAATTCACATTTATTTTACAGTTACATTAGATTATACTTGATACTTCCTACCATTCTTCAGAGAGAACACAAAGTAAAAACGTGATTTTACTTTGTAATTGTGTTCTGTTTCTGTAATTATGACTGAAACATTATGAGAGGTAAGTAAAATGAACACATGCAGGATAAATGATGATACATTGCACTGAAAAAAATATAACCCATTTTATCTATATGAGGCCCTATCCTCAGGATAAAGTGATATAATGTTGCTTAATGATTTGAGGCACGTTGAATTTACATTGGACAGGTAGCCTGGAGACTATTTTACTCTTCATAATGGAAAATTATTGCAAGACTTGTCTCCAAACTCCTCCTTTGACCCTGATTATGAATGAATGAATTAAGAGAACTTCCTTTTTTGGATGCACATCATCATTTGCAGCTATGTGTTGAAGCATAATTGGCTCAGACTGCAGTAGAACAATAGATTATGGTATTGACTACTGTATATGTACTATGCCAAACTCTCTCTCTTATACATTTAGCCATCATTTTCTGGTAGGTTTAATTCAAAATAAATTTTAAAATGCAAAATTATCAAATATGGCGTATTCTTAGAGCATTCTTCCAGCAATTTGCTTGGAGTAGATCTAAGTTTGTGCCTTGCCAAACTAGAGGCCTTCATGTGACTAAAATTTGGGACCTGATCATAAACAGACCTGTGTAAAACCTACGAAAACCAAATAAATTTTCCAAAAGAGAGACAAAGAGGCACCCAAGGACAGGTGGAAGCAGTTCAAAATAGACCCAAAGATAATTTCACAATATGCAAAATGCGTTCCTAAAGGACCCAAATAGAGAGAAATGCTAACACTGGAAGCAGCATTAAGTGCAACCATTCAATGGGCAGCAGCAGGCAAAAAGAGCAACCAAACTGGTTCCTCATGTCGGCAAAGAATGCCTCCATTTTTCTTTGTACTACACTTTAAGCTCTGGAAAATCACATTTTTTTCTGCAGTAGTTATAGCTATAACGAACCACATGATCAGAGCAGGAAGAGATTCCCCTCTTGTCCACTCGGGTATAAAACATATTGGCTCAGAGACCCGAGACCCGGGACCCAACTCGTAACCAATTAGACTGAACATAATTTGGATCCAGCCTGACTTAGGTCATAGGTCACAGTTCCTAAGAACTGTGTGGATGAATGAAGACCTCTAGTCTAAGCGCCCTAATATTTAGTGCTCAGTTTGCAAACTACATAGAGTAAAATACCTTCAAGGTCAGGCTGCATTTTGAAATTTTAAATATTTATTAATCTGATTTAGTCTTTCATCAGTATGTTTAATATCCACCTGACAGAAACAGATGGCTTCCATTTGAACTCATTGATCATTCCTTTCAAGCAATGACCCACTTACACCACATGACTATCAATTACTCAAGGGTTCCCCTTCGCCCTACAGTACTGGGGCATTTCCTCAAGAGTTTGTAGTAGCCTCCATGTACAGTGTATATCTGTAAGAGTTAATGTTGACTTTTTTGTACCACAAAATCTACCATAAACTGCAGACTAATGGATTACAGGTTACACATATTTGTAATATTTTATTGCATGATTATTATAATTACTGGTGTTTCATTTTGTGAAATTCACTCAAGGCAAAAGAAAAAGCACACTGAGGCATTTTCCTGTTTTTCTGATTATTGCTATAATTTGTACTTCTTATTTTGCAATGGAGCTTTGGTTTATGTAAAAAAAAAAAAAAAAAAAAAAAATCAAAGATACTTTAAAGACAAAATGATACATATTGTAATTATGTCTTTTGTGCCATTTGTGCCATTTTGTGCCATTTGATTGTGTTTTGAGTTTTCTGCCTGAGCAATACTTTCCTTCCCTTTATGCTATAGACAAGACACCACTTAAAGATTTCTGTATCTTGTACTCACAGAAGAAAAGTGTTGTATTGCACAATTATTGTAATTACTGTTGTTTTATTTTGTGTAATTCACTCATGGCAAAAATGGTTTCCATATTGCATATTGCTGAGAAGTGATTCAACTCAATTTTAGCCACAGCTTTTAGAATCTAGCAAAAACCCAAATTCTGAAGGAAATTAATATCATCTCTCACTTTTTTGTGGCATGTAATAATAATAAAGGAGCTCCCTGTGTGAAACTGGATTTCTCTGGTCCCCAAGATGTGTTTACATTGCTATTCAGGAGACAGACTGAACAGCTCAGATTTTGGACCAGAGCAGCATAAATGGGTAAGATAAGGTTTATTAGGCTTTCATGTTAGGCTTTTTTTTAACTTATATAATCCCACTAGATATTGCAGGTCAAGTACAGGTTGAAAAACATGATTATTTCCTTAATAGTCTTTAAGCGGTAGAAGCACTCCTTGCTACAGGAGGAGAGATCTAACAGCAGGCTTACACAGAGGCAGAAAGTAGAAATTCTTTAAATAGAGTGGGGAAAACTGGAGTACATAAGGCATTTAAAGTGCCCTGCCTATCTATTCTGGCATAACACAGTAGGTCTGTCACACCTGATAAAACTCACAATGTGGATCCTGGCCACCAGGTAGCAAAATGTGAGGCAGAGTCTAGAACACTTCCTGTCATTTCTCTACCATTGTCAACACTCAGGCTCAGGAGGCCAAGGAGAGGGTACATTTGAAAAAATTAATAAATAAAGTGACCCACTGCTCTCATGTACAGCATATAGGAATTTTTTTTTTATCTTATATGAGCAAACATTTTTGCATTCAAAAGAAAGACAATAACTTAAAGGACCATACCAGTGATCGTGCATGTTTGAGCATGATACAATATATACAACCCGCATATACTGTATGTTACATTACTGACAACCAATTTCCAAAACATAAAACTGTATTTCAGTTTTCCTGTTATTTTTTTAAATCTCCTAATCTTTAAAAATGAAATGTTCAGGTGATATACCCACCTTAAAGCAATGTTTTGCCTGCTAACACTTAAACTCGATTTTAGAAAGCATGGTCATTTTATTTCTCGATAAAAGCAAGTTGGATTGATTAAATCAAGTAACTTCAGCAAAAAAAAAAAAAAAAAAAAAAAACCTAACAGACTTCTTTTTTGCTGTGGTGGATTATTTATCTCAAGCATGTTTCAAGTCTCTACAAATTGATTTTTATAGCTTACTAGAATGAACTGAAAATAGCTCCGGTAGCTTGTTTTAGAATATGGTTTGCAGTAATGTAACATGCATGCAGGGTGTATATATTGGACTCAAATATGCAAAACCACTGTTATGCTCCTTTAATTTGAATATTTTTCTCTGTTCATGCATTTATAATTTATTGTTTTATGTTTACCACCATAAATCTCAGAGATGTGTACTTGGAGCATTGGAGTGAGAAGTGGTAAGAAAGGTACGATAAATATGGAAGAGGAAGGGTGAGATGCAAATTTAAATGAAAGGGATTCTGTGAATTAATTTTTGCAATGCTAAACAGGTTCAGTCCAGTGCATCCTACTATCACAGTTTCCACGGGAACATAGACACGAAGCACTGCAGCAGCTGACGGTGCCTGCAGTGATTGCCCACGCAGAACAAAGCTTTGCCATTATTATGGGTTTACATACAGTATAAGAGACAGAGAAAGGCTTGACAGAGAGGGTTTGCATGCATCTATTTATGTCCTATGTCTATATTAATTTAGGTGGAATCCTGGAATATCCCCCAGATGGAAGTGTTTTTAGGTTCCTATAGCCAAGATCCTGTGTATATTGGTATCAGGCCAGTCAGGCTCCGTTGGCTAAGTCTTATTCTCCTGCACCTGCACTGAAGGGATGAACATCAGTCCACTTTACATACCCAAGGTCACAGTTTTGTTATTGTCACAGCATGGAGTGAAAGATTCTGGGTTTGCAACATTAAGCCTATAGAGCTTTATAGAGGGCAAAGGTCGTGTGAACTAGAAGGATGGCTATACATTAAAGTTCTCATTCTATCCACAGATGTGGACCAATAACCTTGCCACCCACCCACTCCTGGGGTCACTGACTTTGTTTAATAGACACAATATTGCGTGTAGCAGGAAGACAGGGTTGAGCCAATAGAATCTATCAGAGAGCTCCACTTGTGCACAAAGAACGAGGATTGCAATGCGCTATACATGCCAATAGTGTTACTTCTCCCTAAGGGTGAAGAATTTATTTTCGTTTGGTCTTATTTTGAGCTTGCTGGTCATTATGTGTGAATGAACAAGTCAGATACTGTCCTCAAAAGAGCCACTGTGATAGCAGGACATCTGGCTGCATGAGGTCTTGGCAGAGAAGGCTAAGGTCTCATGGTCTAATGAATTCACATAAAAATAATTTTTTTTTTTTTTTTTTTTTTTCCCAAAATTGGATTCTAAGTTTTCTGATGGAAACTAGATGTCGAAACATTGCCACAAAACCTCTATACTGTCCTCCTGTGAGTTTTGTCTTGTCTGGTCCCTCTCCAAATTAACCCATAGACACTGGATCATTCAAGATTCTTTTTTAAGCTTGATGCAGCTTGCTAGCTGTCATTTACTTTATGGTAGGCAGTGCATGTACAGTATATAGTTTTGTATACAATATTTATACACATAGGGACATGATTATACAAAAACTCTGTACTTGCATTAAGCACCCATTAATTTATCTGAGCCTCGGGAGTAGAATAAATTTTAAAAAATTAGGAAATTAGTGGTGCATTAGTGAGGAGCCAGTGTTACAGGCCCTGGGCTGTGTTTTGTATAAGCAACTATTATGAAAACCAACCTGTCACACACTTGAAAGAGCAAAGTGGTTGGCATGACTCATTGTAATGTAATGCTTCCTCAAGGAGTAGACTGCACCATTCAGCTTGTTTATGATGAGGTGACAGAAATTTGCCACAAAGCTGAAATGTTTAGACAAACTCATCCTCATCTCATGGGCACCATACAGAATACAAGCAGAGAGTTTAGAAGAGACCTAATAAACATGCCAAATGAAGCTTTTTCATAATTAGAATTGCTCAAATTGTAGCAAGAGTGTGAAGGAGTAAGAAATTGGAATGAATAAATTTATTTGTTTTCCAGCATGCAGAGACATTTTGATGGTGTTACTCTTGAACCTGTCATATATTTTAAATGCTATGTCAGTGAATTAATGTTTGGATAAACAGGCATCATGCTTGAAAATCTTTTGATTAATGTTCACTTTCACAGTCCAACTGAATAGGAATGATCTGTCGAAAAAATGATATATATTTTTTTAAGCCTGAAAACTGCATTTATATTTGATTTTACACAATCATGAGGGAATTTGATATATTTAGAATACCTGTAGATGATAAATCCATATTGACCACACCATTCCAGTTAGAATTAGTTGAAGGCAGATTTCCAGATTTGGACCAACTGACATAGCACCAAGGCACCCTGTGATGACTGAGAGAGTATAGTTAAGTATATTAACTTGTCATCTGCATATAGACTAAAGTTAAGATGGCCTGATTGAGCTGATATCATTGCTTTATTTGATGAATGTCACAAGTAGTTCAAAAAGTGCAAAAATGCCATTATTGACCATTTTGATGAGCCTATTGTTTCAGATGTAGTGTTATTAAAACAAACAGTAGAGGAATCCTATTTGGATTTTTGTTGTCATCAAATTTACTACCTCTGTTTGCCTTCTCTGCAAATAAGGGATTAATTATAATCTTCATTGAAAAGTAAAACAGTTTCTTGCCCAGAAGCGACTCAACCAAGTACCAATATTATCACCTTGCAGAGAGAAAGGTATATTATTTTCAGAGCTGGGTATGAAGTACAGGAAAAGAGTACTGGGGCAACATAAATTAATAAGGAACACATTATTCATTAGAATAAATCCATAATGTCTGCATGTCATTGTCCTGGGCTATAGCCCATACCTGAAGAATCCAAACAGCCAGCTCTAAAAGTTGGATGAATTTAATCCAAACATCCACAGAATAGTGCTTTTACTTATTTTCAGTAACTGTAAAGTTGGCCACTGGAGAGAGAGAGAGACAGCAAGCTCACTGCATTTTATTAAACTAGCTGCCACAAAGTGTTTTTTTTTTTTTNTTTTTTTTTTTTTTCTTTATAAAACACAGGGAAGGATAACCTACCTACCATCTGTACTTGTGTTGTTTTCTCTGCTCCGGGTTCAGCAGTGTTTGCTCAGGGCTGCAGCACCAGCAAGAGCAACAAGTTAACATTAATGACCATAACACCAAACCGACTGACTGACCGTATACTTTCCATAAGGGAAAAGCTGGAGGCAAACTGAGGAGGTCCAGTTTGTGTCTGAATGTCCGCTGCCTGCTCATTCCTCTCCTGGCCTGATGCAGAGGTTCAATTCAAATGACTAAAGCTCTGCTATAAAAGCTTTTTAGACAGTAACTGTTTATTTCATTATCCCGTTAAAAATGAACAGGCTTACTTAATTATCTGGATGCCTTTGCTGAGTAAAACATAGATACAAATTTGGAAAATCATCCAGATAGATATATTAGCAAACACAGCGAACACAATGTCCATTAAATTTTTTGTCAAAGTATCTTTAATCGGTCCAGTACAGAGCTGCAACGGAAGACAATGTATGTCTCTGCCAGGAAATATGATCTCAGGAAAAATAAAACAATTGTCCGTTCTACAGTTGGACATCTGTGTTAGCAGGTGAAAGATTGAATTTTAAGTATGGTGTATCATCTCAACGTCTGATTTAGAAAGATTAGGGGATTTCAAAAAATAACAGGAAAGCTAAAATACGGTTTTATGTTTTGGAAAATGGCTGTCAGTAACGTAACATGCGTGGGTAGTAATTATTGGCCTTAAACATGGAAAATCGCTGGTATGGTCTTTTAAAAATTTCAATATTAATAATAAAGTCAATCAGATTTAATGAATAAGAGAAAAAGAAGTTGGTGACAGTACTTTGATAAATAGCGGTATCACAAAATTAAGAGTTTATATGGGTCATGTTTCAATATATTCCCCAGGCTCATGATTAAAGCAAGAATCAGACAATAGAGAAAAACAACAATAGTTTATTTTAACCATATTTCGTGTATGAACTACAAACTCTGGTTTCTATAATCGATCTCCATATCTTTTAAAGGTCATGAAAGAATGCTTACTTGAAAATCAATCTCTTATTCTTTTACAACATGTTTCTCTTTTTCACTTTTAGAACAGGTTGTTGGCACATGTAAAACCAAAACTAAAAAAAAAAAAAAAAAAAAAAAAAAATATTTTGTTTTATTCTCAGAATGTATTTTATATAAATCTACCACTAGAACAGCATTCCCTCTCAGAAAAAAAAAACAATGTGAAAAAAGAATATTGACCAAAAATATTTAGATATCTTACATACATGTGACAGCTTGACTAAAATGCAACAAATTTACCATTAAAATTTTCAGACGATTTACCTCCAACTAAAGGCAAAAAAGGGAAGATGGTGACACTCTTACGTAAACTGAGTAGAATTTTGATCCACATCCAACCACTACAAACTCAAACACAGACTAAAGGACACACCAGGTCATTCTATGGTTTACAAATGTGCCAAACTCCACAGAAGTGCATTTACTGGATGAACTGCCCCCAGAAGACATAAAAAGCATGATTTACAATGGGTTAATTATCTTGCTTAAGACCTATCCACAATAGACTGAAATTACCTGGATACTTCATGTGATTTAGAACTTTATCCCCTATATATGTGTTTTGTCAGACAAATTTACTGAGCAAATCTCCAGGATACAAGTGCGACACACTGGATGTCCATGCTGAGAAGCTGGATGAGCCTGCTGAATTTTCATTAATGCTCTCAACATTTTCTACTACTGTTGCATCCATAGTTACCAACCTGGGAGAGCATGAAAAAAAAAATAAGGGAATAAATATGACTTATTCAACTATTCAAAATCAGAGGAGGACCCAGTGTAAAAGTACCTGAATAGGGCATAGGTGTACTGTCAGATTTACTTAATTTTCACGTCCTGTTCATCAGATATTGAGGCAAATAACCATTCATATTTTTTCTCATATTTCTTCACTAGCTGAGAAATTGTGAAATGTTAAATCATAGGAAATGTTTTGCTTTTAGATAAAGGTCAGTGGTATCCACAGTGATTGCCAAGTATTTGATAATGTTCTATTTCAGTAGCACGATCTTCTGTATAATTCCTTAATCAAACATAAAGACAAAAAAAAAAAAAAANAAAAAAAAAAAAAAAAGAATCGAGCATAACTGTGGCATGACCTTTTTATATATTTCACTGTGAGGGGAGCCAATGAAAAGAACAAAAACGATGCTTATTCTCTAAGGATAGACCTGGGCAATCTCTCTAAGTGTTGGATCTGACAAATGTCTGCCTGACCTCTGCATTTATGGCGCTTGGCACCATTTTTCACAGTGGGGACTTTGAAATATTTTCCAGGATATGGGTGCGTTAAGAGCTATGCCCATCCAAAACCCATGGGCACATCAATTAAAATGGAAAATGTGTGGTCACTAAGGGACAGGGAAGATGAAGGTGCAACCCAAACATCTGGTTTACGCCTCATCCCTCACATTCATCCCTAAAGCCTCTTGCAGCATAAAACCCGATACTCTGGGCCAAGTTCTGTGTGTTTGGCAAGAGCGGAGTGTGAATTTGGGGCTGTTTTATACTGCCCATGTGTAAATGTGGCACACAGATGACAGGCAGTGAGCACAGACAGCAGTATAAAGGGTTGAAGCTCTTTCTTCAGCTCATCAGGCTGCTTCTGACAGCACTCAGATGAAGAGGTAAGTGTCCCAGCATAAAAAAAAAGAAAAAGAGCTACAGAGTAATCATCTTTATATGAAGCAGAACAAAGCATAAAGGTACAGGTGAGGCCATGAGATTGGGAACATTTTGAGGCAATTTTGACAAACGTTAAGATCATTTGTGTTTTATTCTTTATAACCTGCTGTTATTCCACGGCTATGTTCTGTCTATTCTAATGTACCCATTAAACCTACTCTTGTATAATCTTTAGAGGTCAGTATTTAATTTAACTAATATGTACCTCTGATAGTTGGCCTTGACTTTAATAATATTACAACACAGGACATATTCCCATCATTTAATATCCTCAGTCTTTGATGGCTGAGCACAGAGCGCCGAATATGTGTGGCAGATATTATAAAACAGTGGACTATGATCGAATTTCATCACTGCCACTTCTGTCACTCAGTCTAAAATAATGAACAACTGCATAATTTATTGCAGCTAGAGATGATTACAAAAGATTTTATCACTTATCTCACAGCAGGAAATAATATATTTTTTAACACGGGGAAACAAGATTACCACCACCTCATTGCAGCCACATTCTGCCATTTACCAAAAATCATTTGCATCAGTTTTCCTTTGACAGATGTCTTCTTACAGAGTTTGAAACCATATAAGTAAACCAGTCCTGTGAAATGAAAGGAAGAAAAAACATTAATGAAGTGCTGAAAAAATAATTGCAGAATACAGATTTTTCTTGATTTAACCACAATAGTTTTTTTCTTAAATAAATAACTTCTGTTCTGTAAAGACACTTTTTGAAACAGTAGACATACCCTAATTCCCAAAGTCACTGAATAAACATCACCAACCATTGATTTGCCAAACACATCAGTCTGTTCCTCCATATTTGAGCCAGTCCTTTCCAGTAAAATCAGTAATGTCCTGTCATTATTGTCTTTATATGATTCCTTCAGTTTATGATGTCTCATTTTGGAAAAAAAAGAAAAAAAAAAGTATTAGATTTGGGTCTCTTGTACATTGTCTTTTGAGCTGGCCCGGATTAACAAAGGTTCGTGCGCTGAGCTGTGTATGGAGTTGATAGTGGAGGCATGGTTATATGCAGACTTATAGGTGTTATAGTGGTTGAGATGCTCATGCTCCAGAGGAGGAA
Source organism: Lucifuga dentata (assembly GCA_014773175.1). Classification (NCBI taxonomy): domain Eukaryota; kingdom Metazoa; phylum Chordata; class Actinopteri; order Ophidiiformes; family Bythitidae; genus Lucifuga; species Lucifuga dentata. The sequence continues at coordinate 61,242 of VXCM01003302.1, forward strand.
GCGTCAGATGTCCCTCCATCCCTGGGCCTCCTGTTACACAGTCCTCATCCACGTTGATGATCTCAATGGTACGTGTGGGTGCATGATGGTTCTGCTGGTGGTGTTGTTTGCGCATCTTGTAGAAGATGATCAGCATGACAGCTGCCATGAGTGTGATTGCAACAAAACAGCCAATAATGATCTTGGTAGTTTTCATAACCTCATCCAATCCGTTAAGTGAGCCCTCGCCGATGAGCTCTGTGACAGGGACTGTGTAGGTCTTTTCTGTGGAACGGGTGGAGAGCGAGGTCCGGACTGTGGTAGTAGTTGTTGACGTGGGTGAAACAGACTCCCATGTACCGGCAGAGGGGGTGGGACCCACTTTCTGTTGCACTTCATTATGAGGTGTTTCTATAGTCTCTACTGTCACTGTGGTGAAGTAGCTGAAACTGCTGTTCTCTGTAGAGGACACGTTGAGTGTGGCAGATGCTGTGGTGTTACCTGCAGAATTACTCACCATACATGTGTAAGTACCTGTGTCCTGCATGGTAACGTTGGTGAAGTTCAGAGTGCCGTCATTTAGCACAGAGATTCTAATCTTATATGCACCGTGTGTCATGATGGAACCATTAGGCGTAATCCAACTTACTGAGGTCAAAGAACTGGCCTTGCATCTCAACTCTGCAGCGCTTCCCTCTGTCACATTTAGGTCTGCTGGAGGCTCCACAATAACAGGAGCATAACAGTGAAAGTAGTTCTGGTCCAGCTCACCAATGTAACGCCCCTTGTGGCTTGGTGGTGAGCTGCAGCGGGCGCAGCAGCTGGTGTTTGCTGGCACCATCTCCTTAAGCCACCAGCTTAGCCAAAGGATGTCACAGTTACAATTCCATGGGTTGTGGTGTAAGTGCACCCTCTCCAGGTGATGTAAGGGAGTGAAGAGATCGTGGGGCAACAGCGTGAGGTTGTTGTGGGCTAAATTGAGCTCCACTAGTGACTGCAGGTCATCAAAGGAGTTCCTTTCTATGGTCTGGATCTGGGCATGCATCATCCATAACTTCTGCAAGTGAATGAGCCCTTTAAATGAACCAGGTCTGACCACAGATAGCTGGTTCCCTGACATCTCCAGTTCATCCAGCTTCACCAGGGGAATAAGGTTGGGAATTTCCTTAAGATTGCACATGCCCAGATTTAGGTAGCGCAGGTTGCTCAGCCCTTCAAAAGCCCCCTCAGATATGTAGGAGAGCCGTTTGAGCTCCCCAAGGTCCAACCTGCGTAATGAGGGCACTCTGTTGAAAGCATAGGAAGGAATGCTCTCTATGGGGTTATTCCTTAACCAAAGCTCCTTCAATTTGGAGAGGTACTCAAATGCACCGTTTGGGATGGTGGTGAGACGGTTATCAAAGAGCTCCAAGGTATTGAGGCTAGCCAGTCCATTGAAGGCCCCAAGCTCAATTTTGCGGATGTGGTTTTTGCTCAGCTGCAGGATCTCCAGATGTCTCAGGTGCTTGAAGCTGTCCACCTTTATGACCTGAATAAGATTTTCTTGCAAATTCAGGTAGCGTGTGTTGGTAGAGATGCCATCAGGGACATCCCTTAGCCCCCGGCGTGTGCAGATGACTTTGCTGAACTGGTTACTGCAGGAACACAGGGAGGGGCACGTCTGAGCACGTACCAGCCCTGCCACCACCAGCAGCTGGAGGGCCAGAAGCAGCACAAACAAAGGGTCGGACAAGGCCCGGTTCCACCTAGGACCTCGCATCATCTGCTGCTGCTGAGAGGAGGTCATCTTGTTTAACATTCATAATTCATTGACGGGTTTTCCACTCTTTGGAAAGAGGGTTTGGGCACACTGGAACGAAAGGAGAGATAAGAGAGGGGGAATATATTAGAAATTGAATGCAATTTCTATGCATGTTTAAAGCATGTTGTAGCCATATACTGTACCACTAGCAATTTTCCTATTTTTGCTTAGACAAAAACAAAAACATTTGATTTGCAATAATAATGATCACTCTTAGAAACTGTTGTTCATACTGTAAATATGGCAATTACTCCTGCTTCTCTGTTTTTATTTTATCTATAATTCTACACTTATTATATATGTGCTATTTTTGTTCTAATATAATTTAAAATCTATTTGTGATTTTATATGTTTGTATTTTATCTTTTGTAAGTCTTCTGAATGTGGTTTTCATATAAGCCATTTCAGGTTTCTACCACACGTTCCTTTATATTTCTTTCATGTATTTTGTACTTGTGTGTGCAAACTAATAAAACTAAAGCTAAATCTGCTTCAGCCTTCTTTTCTGTTTTGGCCGCAAATAATTTAGTTAAAGGACCATTAATTCTTGACATACTGAAGCACACACACACACACACATGCATACACTCACACAAACTGATTATGACCTCGATGGACTGCTTTATGTCCATTTCTGTTTCTGAGCACGCTGTCCTCCTTGCACTCTCAATCTCAGTCACATAAAAAAAAAAAAGAAAAATCACAATGAAGCAGCCAACCTCTGTGCTGCATCTGTGGAGCAGGAAGGAGAGAGGCAAAAAAAGCAGCTATGACTGCTGTGTTGTGTGATTTATCTTTGAGACTGGGAGGACATAAATAATAAGGAAGCTTGCCACCCACCAGTCCTTCAATCCAGTCAACATATCTGGCAACTTATGATTACAACTCACAGTTCCTCAAAGGCACACATGTGACTGGAATGTCAAACAAGTCAGCCAAAATGGAAGTAGGGAATGTGTTTCTGTTTACTCTCTCCAAAATAAACACCATGCACAGTCGGCTTGCTTACTTTGAATGAGATGTGAATGTAAGAGAGACAACGCTCTAGTATTAATGTGGGAAAACAAAACTCAAAAGTTAACACTGAAACTGTTAAAAGAAAACAGAGATATACTGTACATATAATAAACATTAAATTAAATTATAATGCCAGCAAGGCAGTGGTCAAATATATTTGCTTGTTTTTTTTTGTGTTTTTTTTCATTTTTAAACCGCTAATAATCACCATACTGTATCTTTGAATATTGGGCTGGCAATTTTAGGACCCTTTCTGTCTTGAGAGGCTTATAGAGACGGCTGAGAAGAATAAGTGGCTGGGACATATTGATGGAGAGGTTAAAGTATTAGTAACAGTACACCAGCATTCTCATATTGATTTAGATCCAATCAAAGTGGGTATTCACGTTATAGTGAAGATAAAAATCCTGCATTACTCAAAAAGAAACTTCATCAGAATTCATTCATACCTATTATTTACCCAACTGCTGTTTTATCATGGTCATTAAATGAATGGCAGGTAAATATTGTTGACAGGTCAGAAATACTACGGAGAGCTCACAAATTTACAGTCTCATATTATTGAAATGTTTTTAAATGTGGGTGGAAATGGAGTCAATGATCTATTGTACCAAGCTAGTTGTTTGCTACAGAGAAAAAGTGATTGTAAAGGTTGCAATATATATCATTTTTACATATAGTGCATGTATTATTTAATGAGAACAGCACAGAAACTGTAGAATAATGAGATATACGAATGCTGTTGTGGGATTACAGTATTTTCTGGCTCTGTATGTTCTGCACAAACATCATAGTCTGTTACAAAATGCTCTTCACTTAAGAATGAGTGGGCTATTGCAATAACTACTGATTAATTACTTAATTACAGACTCAGTTAATTCTTCAATTACAAAATTTATTTTCCAAGCAACCAACGTCTGAGGGTGGAGAATGTGTTTTCCTGCAGGGGAGAAGGAAGATGTGCCAGGACGACAGTAGACTAGAAATCATTTTTCATTGTGTCTGCTTTAATTTGTTAGGAATTAAAACTCTCTGTAAATAATCACAGTACGGGCTTGTGCTTCCATGCTCTCACAGCTCTGTCCAAAGGGAGTTTTATGGTATTTATGGCATGTATTTATTGTCCTGATTATTATAATGATCACACATGCTACACATTTTAAAAATCTGAATTTAAGAAAACCCACAAATAAGGACTCCTTGTGTCATATTTCATTCTTTGCTGATTCTCCTTTTCTGCGGATCAAACCTTGAAAAGAGACAAACAATGAATCTGCAGAACAGAATGCAAATTTTGACGGTAGAAAATATGAAGTTGATTTACAAAGCAAAACAATTCGTCCTCACACTGACAACGAGAGCAGCAAAATTGGATTTAGTGCAGTGAAGGAATTAGATGAAAAAAACAGATAAGGAAATGAGATTAAGAAAAGAATGCATTTATACACTTTTGTCCAAACAGATTATGGACTGCCAGCTGGCTCTTTTTCTGGCACAGAGTATTAAAACATGGCGCAGATTAGCAGCACTGCAGACAACTGAAATAGTAAGATCTGAAATATTTTGAATTAATTTCTGGTTTAGAAATAGAAAAAGAAAAACTCACATTGAAGCCAACAGCACAGAGAAACTTTGCATATCTGTTTAGCAACATATCAACAAGATATGCCATCTTAAATGTTCTGTAAAAAGCTGCATCTTCTAATGGGAACTAATTCTCAGATATACTCGATATCCTCCTTAAATTCCATTAAGAATGAATTGTCTATCAAACTGTGCATGGAGGAATGATAGCATGATAATAAGGTGGCATGGCTTTAATTCGCTAACTTCAGGCATGTCATGTTACCCTGCAACACAAATACTCCTGCAGATATTCTCAAACTGATTTTAGCAACATTTGTTTCCCAAATTTGATACAGAAACAAAACACAACTGTCAAATTTCTGGGTTTGGTTGTTGGCATGCAATTCTGTCTTAAGTTGCCAAATTCAGCAACTTCAGTCTTGCTCTTCATTCAGTTCCAGAAACAGCTTGAGTCATCCAAAATTGAATATCAGCCAAATACTTTCTCAGAGCATTTCTTCTTCTAGGATCTTACATGGGATATAATTGTGTGCTGTCAACACAGCAATGAAAAGAAGTATTTCTATCAACTGCTATAAAATAGCACAGGCTTGTTTTTAAATGCTTCTTCGAAATATATGAAACAAAGTTTAATCAACTCTTTCATAAATGTGACATCAAACATAAGTCAGTGTGAGGATCAATTACAAAACAAGTCTATTATTGAGTCTGAAAGTCTTATTTTCTTCAAAAATAATATTAAATGCTTATTTGTAAGCATTTCCTGAATTGTCATTCTAGATTCTAGGGTTGCGGTTTTTACTATTCTGTCTTATTTCAACATAATGAAACTAATTTCTATAAAAAGTCTTGAATGAAGTTGATTTGTATTGGATACAGCTTGAAATAATCTAATGTACCACAGACAACCAGGATACCTTTAAACCCAAATCAAATAAAGCTCTTTTAGTAAATTACATATTGGCATACGGTACATATTAGCCAGCAATATTTTAAGTTAGAATTGTGAGGGTATTTTGAATCTGATTTAATACGTATCAAACAATAGCTGTACAAACTGATTAGTTTTACAGCTCTAATTAAATTAATAGTAACTTTTATAATTCAGTTACAGTTAGAGATGTATCAATCTATTATACTGTATGAACACACACACATGCCTTTACAGATCAACTGAACAATCGATGACATTATTATGTGGATTCAAACATAGCTTAATAGCTCAAATAACTGGAGTTGTTCTTAAGTTGCTTTTTAAACAATCACGTGTGCTACATCATTTCTTACATCAGTGTTTTGTCTTGTCAAGCAGCCGTTCAACCTTTGTTGCTTTTTTTCACTTTCAAACATCCATACCACCGGGTTGTATTATTTAGGAAGCTAAGGGGGGGGGGGNACCACCTGAGGGAAACCAACGGGAATAAACTTTTGCAGCCATAGAAACAAGAGGCACCTCTTTTCACATGATACAACAAATCGATATCTCCCCTGCAGAGACACTCGCACTGCAGAAACACAGCAAAGAGCCTCGCCGGCACACAGTAGCTTTCTTTGCCATCCAGCATGCTATTACTCAATCATATGTGCATGCACACACACACACACACACACACACACACATACATGCTTACCAGCCTTCACAAAAGCTGTATCTAAAAGCATAAAAGGAGAGTGTGCGATTCCACCCTGGGCAAACAGGATCACTAGCAGAGACGTATTTTGGGAAGCAAATCCTCTGCTGGAAGATTCTGGAGGCGTGCTCCTCCAGGAGGAATTTTTGATGATGTATTTCAAATGTGTCTCAGTTTTCATTGTACCGTTTCTTTATTTCTGTGTCTGAATGCACAGCTACAGTGCTCTAGTGACTGTGCTGGCATCTATTGTAGCTTCACCAGGTTCAACAGCGCATGTTTGATGCTTTGTGCTGTGCAGCAGTTTTAATTGGATTCCAGCACCCGTTATTTCAATGGGTATTGTGATTCTGGAGTGTGTATTCTATTTCTGCATTATAAACCAGGCAGAAAGCAGAATGAATTATTTAGGAGGGCCAGGGGAAATTCCAAAATAGACCTAAAACAGATCTGGCCACTGCTGGGCAAGTGGAATTAAGCACATTTTTTTTCCCTTAACATCTATTTCGTGTCTCCCCTCTTCACATATACATTCATGGCTGTATTTAAAATGTGAAAAAAAAAAGTGAGACGGCTTGTTAAATCCTAGTAATTTTTTTTTTCTTAATGAACACAGTGTCAGAATATTACAGTTTAAAGGAACATAGCGACAATCACGCATGTTTGAGCCCAATATGTACAATCCACATACACGTTACATTACTGACAACCATTTCCCAAAATATACTACTTTAGAGGTACGTTTTAGATTATTTTCCCCTACCTTCCTGCCTCTTGTTTCAGTTCATTCCAGTATACTATTAAAATCAACTTGTAGAGACTTGAAACACGCTTGAGATATGTAATTCAACACAGAGCTGCATGGAAGACAATGTATGTCTCTGCCAGAAAATATAGTCCCAGGAGAAGATGGGCTTACCAAGAAATTAAAATGAGTCTCTTCTAAATCGTGCATAAGTGTTAGAAGGCAAAATATTGAATTTTAAGGTGAGTGTATCAGCTGAACATTTGATCTTGAATGATTAGGGGATTTGAAAAAATAACAGGAAGAGTAAAATGTTTTATGCAGTAATGTAACGTGCAGGTTGTATATTGGGCTCAAACATGTACGATCATCGGTATGGTCCTTTAACACTGCATGAAGGCGGGAGAATGATGGAAACCTGTAGGGTAAGAGACATACAAAAGAATAGGAAGATCAGCATATCTTTTATTGGTGTGTGTGTGTGTGTGTGTGTGTGTGTGTANAGAGAGAGAGAGAGAGAGAGAGAGAGAGAGAGAGAGATGGAAGGAGATTTTATTACATAAATCATGGGTCATTTGTTGAAAATGCCAAATATATCTATTCTGTGTATTTTATTTATACTTACATATTTGTACATTATGCATTATATGTATGTATCCTTTCATGTGTCTTTGTGTATGTATTGAGCAGGCTGCTATGTGTGTTGCTTTTGAGACTGAGACGAGTACATCAGTGGGAAGGAATGTTGAGAGAGACAAAATAAGATGGTCATGGCTCCTTTTCACAGTGTCTTACATTCTACTCAGCCAAGTGAAACAGAGACGCCAAGTACTTTGAATTGGTGCTAACTAGCCAAGTGAGACAGACTGAGACTGACAGCTGCTCTCCTGCCCACAGCCTGACATCCTTCCACTCACAGCTTGTCTGTCACGTCCACAACAAGATGGTGAAATTCATATGAATTGTCTAACAAACACTCAACTAGCAAGAAAAGCTGTGAAAATTCATGAGGAAGTTGTGCTCCACCCCAAAAACAAAAAAACAAAACAAAAAAAAAAAAAAAAAAAANAAAAAAAAAAAAAAAAAAAAAAAAGGGAAACCTGCTACGCTTTCTTTGCTGTGTTATCATTTAGCAAACCTACATCTCAGTTTCATCTGCAGTGATGCAACGAAATGTGAATCTCGTCTTGATACTTGATTGCTGTATATGAGCTACAGATGAAGGCTACAGTCATGCAGACATTTATTGAGCTTAAACATGCAAAATTACCAGTACAGTCCTTTAAATAAAGCATATTTCAAGGCTTTTTGGAATCTAATCTCAAAGTGAAATCATGTCAACATTTTTTAAATTACCATAATATGAACAACTGAAATACTGAAATTAAAGTAAAACATAATAATAATGAATAAATAAAAATTTTATCTCTGTTGTATCTTTTCTATAGTCTTTATAACATGTTGGGTTACTTATGTGAGAAAGCATCTTTTTCTTGCCTAAAAGTTGAATAATCTTGTTCACTCCAGATTGATAATAGAGAATAAATAACTCATTAGAGGGACATTTTCTGCCCCCATGATGTCAAATGAGTACCTTTTATCACCTAACTGTACTTTCAAGGTACATATTTGCAAGATGGGAGCGCTAGTGCACCTGAATCTGAACCTGAAGAACACAGCCCCAGTGAGAAGCATTGTGTTCCAACAGGCACAACTCTGCCCTTTGTGTTTTGAGAATGCACAGTCCAGTGCTTTGTTATGCCAACATTTTATCTCTCCGGTTCCACTGAGGGATTTCTCTGTGTTTTTTGAAGGAGGCTGTTGCTTGGTGCTTTACTTGTGAGTCACTGTTCCGCTATCTGCTGGGGACAGCAATGTGGTCACCAGAGCATGATGAGGACGGTGTATCATAACTGCAGGGCATCACACTTGCTATTCAGGTGCAGGCCAGTTCTGCACAGAGATAGAGCAATTGGCCTCCCCCTCAGTCTGAGAATGACCCCTGAGCGACACATTTTCCTGATAAATGAGGCGCAGTAATTCCAATTGGCCTCTTTGGACTCAAGTGCCTGACCGAGAGCTCATTTAGGACCATTGGCCTTGCAAGCACATGGAAGGGTACAAGCTATACATACATACATGTTCACATACATGACTTACAAGCACAAATCAAGTTACATGAATGTAAATACAAATGCTCACACATTTTCATGCACACACATGCACACTATATAAAAATATAAAGTATGTACATATACCTGCAGTATAGCCAAAGAGGTAGTCTCATTAACATTTAGAGATATCATTAAAACTACCATAGTCATAACTATAATTTTTGATAAAAATTAATTTTGAATAGTGTGTAACTAAATTTTATTTTAGGTTCATCTCAAAAATAATACTATTTTGATTTCCCTGATGTTTGTAAAACAAAAGAATCACACATTTTCAACAGAAAATACAAAATGTGTTTGCCGTATTCTGTGTTTGTGTGTCTGGTGTATGATTTTAGCACGTGCAAATTCGGACATGATCTGTACATGAATGAGCTCTTGTTTTAAGGAGGAGGGTGAAAAGAGATATTGATAAAATAATTCTTCACCCGGAGATTTCCAAGAGGCTGTGGGCAGCAAATGGCTGCTAGCCACTCTTCAAGGATCTAGGATGGAGTGTGTCTGTAATACTCCTGTCACTCCAGTGTGTGTGGCTGCGGTCAGGGTTACCATGCATCACTCTGAGTGTGACCTGGCCATGCAGAGGGCATTCTGAGGCTGTGAACCCGGACATCCAGGCTGTATAGTTCATATAATGATTGAGTTTGGGCCTGAGAGAACATGTGTAGTAAGCAAAAGGGATATAACAGCGATATTTGCCAATCTGTCACAATACAAAAGGCTAATGTCAAAAACAAAATTTAAATCTGAGCCTGTTAAAAGAAAATATTTAATGTGTGATTAATCATGCTTTAGGCCTTTAAGTTTAATTCTTGTGCACACATAATCTTCTTGGAGTGACACAATTCAGCAGCAGCCTATAATGAATGATTAACAAAATCAATAACTGCGGTTTTACGGTGAGACGTGAAGCAGATTTATATCGTTGGAATAAGTCACAGCCAGTAAAACAGAAAACTGTTCCAAACAATTTTGATGCCTCTGAACAAATGACCGATTTTTAAAATCAGTTTGCGGCGTTCAAGGACAAATGTTTGTAATGTCTCCCGGATTGATGGGTTGGAACAGCTGTGAAATATCTGTTGGATTGAAGGTTAACACAATGGAAGATCTGCTAAGACATGGTTATTTATTGACAAGAAATGAAAATGGAGCCAAATATCAATGTCTAGTCTACATACTACTTTGATAATTATCCTTTTTTTTTTAACAAAATTTAGCAATATTTACAAAACAAAATTTAGCAATATTTTTAATATTAATACTGAATTAAATTACTTCTTGTGATGTAAAAGGGTGTCTGGTGTATTGTTGATCTCTCTATGGACCAGCACCAGAACCTGCTGCAACTCTTAGCTTATTGTTTGCATTTGCTGCACATAAATTGAGTCTCAGCTCTTTGTTCCCCCATTATAAAACAGTAGGCAGCAGTTTCCAACAAACAAGCTCAGACAAGCTGCCTGTATTGTACCTGCCCAGCACCAAACCACACACACATACAAAGTTAATGACTAGCTGCTGAGGAATGTCCATCATAAGACACAGATGTTTGGAGGAAGAGTTGGAGAATGAAAACAGAGGAAAACAGAAAGTGAATGCTGGAATTATATTCATGGCCTGAAACAACTCTGCTGGGAAACTCATGTTGTTCTGTGTCTACTGGATGTACAAGTAGACAACTGTTTGCAAATGCATGAGACATACAATTTCAACATAGGGCTGTGACATGCTCCCTCTAGTGGTCAAAAATCATTTACCGTAGCTCTAAACGTTTTTGCAGGTTCTACCGAGTTAAATACAGTTTGTATTTTTTATTTTATTCAACAGTTACTTAATCAGGTAAGTCAAATTGAGATTAAAAATATCTTTTCCACATTGCTGCCTGAGTTTTAGCCTTAAGGTTTAATCATGAAGTCACTTGTTCCTTTTTTTTTTTTTTTTTTNTTTTTTTTTTTTTTTTAGCAAAGCCCTGTTTCACATCATGTCCTTGTCACATGGGAGCCACTCAAACCTACATTTTAAAGCTCATGCAATGGACGGAATAACAGGAGCCAGGAGCTTTGAAGCAGCACATGAATCACTAAAGTAACTATTCAGGCATGTCATATTAAATAAGGTTAATGTACTTTCACAGTATGTCAGCTTTTAAAGAGACCTGAAAATGACTACTTTTTGAGTTTTCAAAGGTATTTGAAACAATTAACAGATGTCCAACATGGCCAGTTAGTGAGTTCCTGTTTTGCTGCTGCATCAGCCCTAAAGAACGATTTATTCTGGCAGTGACAATAGTTCCAGAAATTATGACAACATGTGATTTGTCAAAAACAGACTACCAGCATCATCGGTGCAGAGGAACAGTGGCTGCAAGTTAAGGGAATAGAGGCGATGCATGTTTGAGCCCAATATATACAAGTCACATGCATGTTACGTTACTGACAGCCATTTCCCAAAATATACTACTTTAGCAATATTTTTTTTTTCCCCTTACCTTCCAGTGCCATTGGTACTGCTGTTGGTTTTAGTTGATTCCAGTAATCTATTACAATCAATCTGTAGGGATTTACAATGCATTTATGGTAAGTAATCTATCACAGTGAACATTATTATTATTATTATTATTATTATTATTATTATTATTATTATTATTATTATTTATTTATTTATTTNTATTATTATTATTATTATTATTATTATTATTATTATTATTATTATTATTTATTTATTTATTTATTTATTAACCTTACTAAGATTATTTAACCGATTCAACACAGAACTAGACAGAAGACAATGTGTGTCTCTGCCAGGGAATATAGTCTCAGAAGACGGCTTTTACAGAGAAATTAAGAACAACCAGCAACAAAGTGTTCACAGGCAAAACATTAAATTTTAAGCTGGGTGTATCACCTGAACATTTGATTCTGAAAGAATAAAGGATTTGAAAAAAACAACAGGAAAACTAAAATATGGTTTTATGTTTTGAAAATTGGTTGTCAGTAACATAACATATACTCTATGTGGGTTGTATATATTGGGCTCAAACATACACGATCACTGGTATGGTCCTTTAAAGCTCACTGACACCACCACAGTAGAACACACACACACACACACACAATTCTGTTTCTAAATACAAAGTTTTTTTTTTTCTGAACAACGTATTGATTTAATTATGAACTTTTACATCATGTTGTTTTTTTTGTTTTTTTTTTCTCCATCTACCAACTGCATTCTATAAATCTTCACCCTCATCCTCATCACCATTGCTTGGGAAATGTCTGTTTTGGCTTTACTCCCTCAGATAAATGGTTCTTTTTACGTTTTGTGCAGAAAACGGAGCCATTTATATGAAAATTCAATTGCAAATGGTAAAAGTGTAAGTTTTAATGTAACTTGGAAGTATTTATTTGCTCAGACATAGAGCAAAAATGAATTGGAATATAAAAGCTGTGTAAAAAGCAGTACTGCACAGTTCATTCATTCATTTATTTTGTTTATCAGCTTTTCCTTCTTTTCATGATTGTCTGTGATCACAGGCAGCTGGAGCCTCATCTCAGAATGTGCTGGCCAGAAGATCAGGGCTACCGCACATCAGCAGACATGGGCAATTTATAATTTCCAGTCCAGCTGAATTAGATGGAATGGCTTGTGCAGTTTAAACTACACTTTAAGAGGCGTATCAGCAATAGATTGCCAAGATGATGAGGGCGATTTATGTTGGCTGAAAGCTCTAATCTTAGGGAGTACGTACATTGAAAAAAAATCATGTTACATCCAGGCTTTAAAAAAAAAAAAAAAAAAAAAAAGTAGCCATGGTATTTTCTTTGTCTATTGCTTTTCATACTCTTTCTTAAAAGGTTGAAGCATGAAAGAAACATCATCTCATGTAGTCTGTGAGTAAATGTATGTTGTAAATTGCTGGCATGAGGAAGAATTTTGGTTTCTTTTGAGCTGTCTTTTTTTTTTTTTTTTTTTTTTTTGGAGCTAACCCCGTAGTCGTCTCTTTTTTACAAGGAAGAAGTTTCTGGATCACAAGCTTCCCTATTCAGTTCTTACCTGCCAACTCATTCACAGCTCCAAAGGGGTTCTGATCATCCTCATTAAGTTCATTCCAGTTAAAGGCTGGCCCTGCAAATATAAGAGATAAAACTGTAAGAATTCCTAAAATAGCCACAGATTTACAGCAATGTGTTTCATGAGTTCCCTCCACTTCATTGGCTCCATGGAATACTGACTATGACTTGTTTGTGAGGCTATCATCACCCTTCAAACATCAGTCGTATACCCCCAGGATATTTCTAATCCTTCTAATTCAAAATTCTCTTTACTCTTTCTAAATAATCATTGAGTCATCTCGTTAGCTTTCCCTCCGACCACTTCCTCAGTTCTCTCTGCTGATGCTGAACCCTCTAACTAGACAAGCTTTATGTCAGGTCAAAATAGTTAATAACCCAGGGATAAATGGTCATGAATAAAAAACATGACTGTACTGCACATGCACACGGACTTCATAAACAGACGACTGTTACAGCTGAATAAATTATGAAAGACAAAAACAAACAGAGATAAAGCACTGGTCCATCTATTAGCTCAATGAGTGAACTGCAAATGTAAATATGTGTTTGAGCCTTTACAGCATTATTGTGTGGCTCATCCCGACCCTGACTTTTGTTTTATGATAAGGGGTTTGTCGTCTCAGTCTCATTTGTACATTGTGGCCAGTGAGGGCTTCATTATCACAGCTGTATTACATCCAGACACCTGCCAGCATCCAAGAAAATCCACCTAGGGTCTCTGTGTGTGTGTGTTTGTGTCAAATAGAATAGAATAGAATAGAACAGAACATTCTATTTAAACAAAAAACAGCTTTAAACAAGAGCTAATGAGAGACCAGAACTTTTCAATAGAGATAATAAAACATTATTTAAATGTACGGACAACTGCAAACCAGAAGAATAGAGTTAAATTCCAATAAAAATATAGAATAGAACCCAGTAGAATAGCATATGCTTACAACTAAAGCTAGTTGTTTTTGGGACATCAGCAGAGTGGAGTGGAATAGCATATTTCTACCACTATGTTATGCATGTACAAGCACGTAATGATGGTAAATAACGCTAAAGTGATTGAAAGTGGTGCAAAGCCACAAATGATGAAAGATGATCTACTAATGCAAATGACAATAGAGGACCTAGAACATAAGAGCTACCATATGTTTGAGATGGAGAGTTAGAACAAGTAGATGGCTGAAACTCAGCTCAGAATAACAAATTATGCTCACACCGCAAATGATAGCCATGATGGATATGGATGTTGCCAATGTAATCATTATCATTGTTGTCATTATCAACAACATCAATATCATTATTGTATCCTAACTCCACACACACACACATACACACACACACACACACACACACACACACACACATACAGATACACACACACACACTACCCTCTGCCTTCCTGCTGCTTTGGCAAAACACTGTATCATCACATTTCTAAAAGCATTTCTGGAGTCTCAGAATGTGTCTAAAAGATGTATGAACCTTCTAATCAGGGCAGGAAGAACCAAACTCAAACCTTAACATACAGATATTTGTCAGCTGCTGCTTCATTGTTTGTTGGACCTTTAGATGTTGAGAAAAAAATGAGTATAGTTGTGTATAGTGTCACATACATGGTAACATGACTTAAAAATTGTTCCAAAAGAGTCTCAGACAACTTGTTGACCTTTTTTGGACAACCATATGACAATTTGCTTAGTACTGTTCCTCCAACTTACTGTAAATATTAGTCTTATTTTTAAAAGGTCAGTATGTCTGTTGTGCAGTTTTTAATTAATATTTATTAATACAGTACATTTACACAAAATATGTGTTTTGTGCAGTCTGTCATCAGCAAAACACAAAACACAGAATAAATCAGCATATTTATTTAAGACAAAAGATAAAATTAAAACAATAAGGCTTCCACAGTCCATAAATAAATAAATAAATCAAGTCATTGTATCCTTCAGCTTCTCTGCTGCAGATCACCAGCATATTTGGACCCGTAGGTCACACTACATCACCCACTGGAAATGAACAGAAATGCATGTCAGGCTGAATCAATTGGCTGCGCAGCCACTCGTTCAATTAAGCTCTTGGGGTNGGCATGGTGAGTACAGCGGCTCCCAAGGGAGCAGTAAGTGCTGAAATCAGTTTGGCTCTGCCTGCCATTTGTCATTATCTAATGTAAATCTATCTGTGTCTCGTAGAGGGTTCTTGCTCAATCCCTGCATGACTGGAGCAATGGTAAGTAACAAGGAAATGAAGGGGCAAAATAAACAGAGAGATACAAAAAGAGGCAGAGATGCACAGAGGATGGCAGCTACTCTGTACATACTGTAGATACATTTAAAGAAAAAGATCAATGGTGTCTCTATGGTTGGCCATGATGCAAGTACACAGGAATTCTCAGCAGTATTTTCTATTAAACAAGTCTGGGGAAGATGAAGCCAACAAGATAAAATAAATTAACGACTTTACATAGGTATTAAGATGGAATACAATTATCTGGAACAAAGAATGCAATTTTGTAATTTTTCTCAATTACATGATTTGTGACTTAATTAAATTGAAATGTATCTAAATCAGTACTTTAATATGATTTCAATTAATGCATGTCTCAGCTATGTACAGCTTTTGTCAGTAGATAATATGAGAGCATATGAGGGCTTACAAGGCTTTTCTGGCATTTTCAGTTTGTGTGTGTGTGTGTGTGTGTGTGTGTGTGTGTGTGTGTGTGTGTGGGTACAGATATGCTTGTGTCTGTATAACGAATTTACTGTTAATTTACTGCTATTGACAACCAGACTTTCTCCAGATACACACAAATATGCCTCTACAATGTTTCACACAGACAAGCAGCTGCCATTGTTGCCAGTTATTCTTTTTAGCCAAGCCGAGATCTGTTTATTTGAAAGGGATAGCTGCATGCAGTCAGTTTTAAAATGACATAAAGCATGGACGTCTACAAGTCCAACAGAATTGAAAGGACTGTCTACAAAGAATAACAGTAAAATATGATACAATACAGACTGCAGCAAATACTACTGCCATACTCAAGATATGCCAACATGTCCTCTGATAGAATTAGGTCCAAGCAGATACTGGTTAGCTTAAAATTTTTCTGTACACAAACACACACAACAAAAAAAAAAAAAAAAAAAAAGATGCAACAGAGAAACCAACTAGAGTGGCATTAGTGCAATCAGGGGAGATATGGAATTAATATGTCTGATTAAGTGCCTGGTTGAATTAGCATTTGGGGTCCTAAGAGATTTCATGCAGAACGAAGGAGGAAATTATGTTCTGAAGAGAGGAAGAAAGGCTGACAGATATAG
The DNA here is from genome assembly GCA_014773175.1 of Lucifuga dentata. Classification (NCBI taxonomy): domain Eukaryota; kingdom Metazoa; phylum Chordata; class Actinopteri; order Ophidiiformes; family Bythitidae; genus Lucifuga; species Lucifuga dentata. Next base: position 77,560 of record VXCM01003302.1, read on the forward strand.
AATATAGAAAAATATCGTAAGGGGGGGAGGAGAAAAGGTAGAATGGTGATTGTTGGAGCATTTCAATGTCACTACTAGAACATTTCCTTGGCCCTCGGTTTTATTCACCCTAGCCCCTTATCTCTGTGATTAATTATTTTTGACAAAGAAATGTTCCTGCTACTCATTTAACTGGGAAATGGATTCTAGTCACCACCTGTCTTATGTTTTCACTAGCATTTTTTTCATGATGCAGAAGGTAATTTTCCCTTCCATAGCAGCTGAGCCTGAGAAGACAATGTGTTATCATGATGTCCCTGTCATTAGAGGAAAACAACGTAAAGGATGCCAGAGAGAGAGAGAGAGAGAGAGAGAGAGAGAGAGAGAGAGAGAGAAATATTTGAAGGTAGTGACACAATACTGAAATGTAAAAGGTGGAGGGAAAGGTCAGGCAAAAGGTAGTTGGAGAAGAAGCAGAGAAGATGAAAGCCACAGGCTTCATGGTCAGCCCAAGGGAAAGTATTAAATTACCAATATGAAATCTCCCTCAAACTATCTGCCCCTTGAATGAAAGCCCGGGAAAAGCCTCTGAAAATAAATGGAAGAGAATGGTTGGCGTGCTACCACAGGGCGCTGCAAGAGGTTTAGGTGAATACACATTAAGAACACAAGCATATGTGATGTGCAATGCAAATCAATAATGAAACAAACAGCTACTGCACAATCTGAAGGTAACTGTGCTTGTGACTAAAATTGACTCAGCTTCCAATTCTGCTCTTGGCAATATCAAATGTTTGCAATTCAAAATAAGAGAGAAAAAAGGGGCACATGGTCACTCTTAAAAAGACTGAGAGGAAGAGAATGAGATAAAAGAAGAGGGATAAAAAGTAACTGCAAAGAAATAAGTAAGGCTGAGAAATTGAAACTGCAGTGTGGAGAAAAAGGAGAATACAGATGAAGCAGAAAAGATAAAATGGTGGAGAAATCATTGGAAGGATAAGTGGGATGGTGAGCAAAGAAGGTGAGATGTTGGGGAAAAGAGGAGTGAAAAGACTATAGAGCTCTCGGATGCTATTTGTGAGGCATTGGGTGTATCTGTCTCTAGGAAGAGATCAGAGCAGCAGCTGAAGTGGTGTGCCATCAAAAGTGCATTGCAGTAGAGATATATTCTCAAATTTCCTCTTCTGCTTTTCCCTCAGAGGTTGTTTATTTGGATTTTCTTATTGGAATCGCATAAAGGCTTCTGCTAGTGTCCTTAGTTCAGTCACATTAAGCTGTTTTATGATGAACTGCCTTTATCTAACTATGCAATAAAACCCACACTGAAAATCTGGATCATTAAGTGTTTAGTCAGTAATAGTGTGGAGGCTAAAGTGCATTAAAGATTTAATAGTTTGTTGTGTCAGCACAACCATTGTCATTATGGATGATCATAGTCTCTATAGAATGTTGCTAATGATTTTGGCGACACTCTGACCTTTCTTCTAGCATCACCATTAGGCTATATTTTCTATTTATACACAAGAAATATCGAAATCTCAGGGTTAGGCTGCAATTAATTGATCATGTGCATGCTCTCAATAGAATGAACCCTTTCCTTTTTTAACACTCTAGTTTCTTGGTCTGATTTTGAACACGATACTGAAAACCAAAGGACAGACTTCAATGTATTCTGCTGTGGGTGTTCATGGTCCCCAGAGAGTGAATCCTAATATTTTGTTAACCCCTGATCTTTCCTGTAGAATAGCTACGTGACCACATTTTCCACTTGCACACAAAATAAAGTATGATCTAAAAGGATCACCATGAAATTTGCCGACCGCATTCAGGATCCCAAGGAGATAAACCCTTTTAAATTTAATGACTCCATAGTGCCATCCACAGGACAAACTACATTTTTAATCCTGCTACTAAACCAAAAAATTGAATGTTTTTCTTTCTTTCTTTTTAAATTGTGACATGCGATTGAATATTGCAGACTCTAGGAGTCACTGCAGGGCTTTAGAGTTCAGTTTGTTTCGTTTGTCCATGTGGGTGAATATTATTCATTTTTGTGTGTTCAAGTTTGAATATGCTAGGATAAATTTAAGGTAGGTGCCATGCCATGTTTGTTTGTTTATGACAATAACTTTTCTTTTAGTCTCTTACTATCCCTTTGCTTTTTCTTACAGTATTATGTACAGTAACATGTTAGTATATTTATGTCAGTTTGTACTTAGGGTTCCCTGCTGCCCTCTGAAAATCTATGTGGAAACATTTTACCAAGATGTGCAAAATCACACAAAAGACCCGTCATCAGACTACAGCCATACACACCACGGAAGAGAGGAAGCATACAGCAGTACATCACTTCCCCGTCCGCCTCAACGTTGGGATGTTAAGCGGATTTACGATATCAGCGCTAAGCGGAGCGTTCATTACAGGTATTCAGGAGCTGAGGTTGATGATAGAGTTAAGAAAGGAAATGCTGACATGTTACCAGGGAAAGGGAGAAATTTAAAGACCAGATTATAATGTTGAACATTATAATGTTAAACACAGTGTGTGTGTGTGTGTGTGTGTGTGTGTGTGTGTGTGTGTGTNAGAGAGAGAGAGAGAGAGAGAGAGAGAGAGGTGAGCATCTGTTATAATAGCCATATGTGGATGATCAAAACATGATATCATGTTTTATACTAGTAATCATAGCAAAATATGAGATTATTATTGTCATAAAAATAATACAGAATGCACTAATTAATGTAGATAAATTAAGTAGAAAATAGTAAGAAGGAAACAAATGCAGAAATGAGGGACTTCCTTTCCTGTACTCATCATTTGCATGAAGGAGCAGGGAGAACCGTCAGATAGCAGGAAGCACACATCATACAGCATTGGCCACAAGTCTCTCTTCTGACTAGACCATCAGCCTTACAGTGCTTTCCAGAACAATCTCATGCCAGACTAGCCTTTAGCTTCAGAGCCTGGCAGCACCAGCTGCTATGCTCTGCCATTCGTGCCTGCACAGAGAGCAAACGCTCCATTGCAAAAGAGATTAGTAAATGTTACTTATTTCGTGTATAAAATGGTATCATACCACGTACCTTGACACAGGCTGATAACAGAGGCTGAAGCAAACAGCACTCAGAGGATGTCATCACACACTAAATGCGCTTAAGTGTGAAGGAGTTAGTTGAAGCTGGACTGGAAAGATACTGCAGGGTGTTACTCTGTTACTAAAATTTGCCAACTTTATTATTTGCTTTCATCCACATCTTTTTTTTTTTTTGTTAAATGTACAGAAGTACATGGCAGTACATTTGAAAATATACTGTACTGTCCTGTAATATCTGGTAGTAAAATCTTACCTACAACTATTTACAATTACATATGAACAGAGTGTACATGTGACATCTGAGATTTAGTGAAAGAGTGGAGACAGAGAGATAACTCATGAAAAGTGAATACAGCTCTTGGGAAAGCTCTATTTTTCTCTCAAAGGAGATGGAGGCCGTCTGAAGAGGTTATTTATTTTTCATCTGGAGATGGAAACTGAAGAGCGGTGGGGAGAGTCCCAGTGGAATTACTGACTGGAGATGTACCCTCCTGGGGCTACTGTCTATCTTCTCCCTGTTTCTCCCACTCCTGCTCACTTTCCATTTCCCACCTTTCTGATCTTTGCCACTGTCTCTCTAGGAGATGGTAGCAATGGAGAAGAAAAGAAGAGCTGCTCGTTCACAATGCCTTGTTTTCTTGCCTCCCAGTCAGACTGATTCCACACTGTGGCTTGCAGAGCTCTGCATGGCTTTGCTGAGCTGCAACCGCACCAAGCAAGCTGAGCGGAGTTATCCGTCAGGCTCCTCCCAGGCTTCTCTCTCCCTATGTGGGAAGCATAGCTTCTTATCCCAGCCTTCCTCATTAACAGCATTCCCATCACACTCCAGAGTCATTAAAAAAAGTCACTTGTCCTCCCCCATTTCCCTCTGGTGTTTTCCTTTCATCATACCGATCCTCCATCCGGATGAACTGGTGGCGTAGATGTCTTGGTTGACACCTTTACTCCTCCAGGACAAGAGTGAATTATTGGGAGGCAGAAAAGTGGGGCTACATAAGCTTTGTAAAGCTGCCTCTCTATAGCCTGTTTTGGGCATTCTTGTGTTGTCATGGGAGCCCATGAAAGGCTGCCTTTCTGCTCCCTATTTCTCTTAATGAACAAAGGTGTCAAATGCATCCTTACATTCAGGTCATTTGGGAGATTCCCACAGCTGCAAAAAAGTCAAGATGCTAAAAATAAGAGTGCTGTAGAAAGTATGCAGGAGAGCTCATACTTTCACTCTGACGAGTGAGGCAATCCCTTCCCCTTACTGCTTCACAACATCCAGGGAAGGATCCAAGGCCTTGTGTCAGTGGAGGTTTTCAGCAAGCACATAATTAAGAGGACACGATTGCTACAGGAAAGGCACCTCAGCCACAAAGCACCTCTGTAAGAATTCTCACCTGGCGAGAGTGTGTTACCTCAGGAGTCTGCTATTACAAGTCACTTTCTTCCACATTCTGACGGCCACAGCACAACACAAACCCTCTTTGCTATCCCATTTTACTAGCTGATAAGCCCTTGTACGCTTTCGTATTTCTATGGAGAGAAAGAAAGAAAGGGTGAGAGAGGGTGTGCGATAGAGAAGAGGGTGACTAATAGAAGCCTGCTGCAAGAGTAGAGTTTGTATAGAGTCACACGCTCTTCATTATTCCTCAAATAGAAACAAGTCCAGCCTCTGCTAATCTCTCTCACAACGGTAACGAGAAAATGGACTCTGCTTTCGTGCCCTCTCAAAGGCACGAGCGAACAATGGATGTAGAAGAAATCAAATTTGCACCCTCCCATGCAATAACCTCCTTATTTTCTTCATCTTGTCTTGTGCTCCCACCCACTCCCCACCCCCAATCTTTCCCTGCACTCCATCCCCCACCTAGTTAACTTCATTGGATGGAGTGGAAGAGTGCTGAGGATGCAGGACAAAGGAGAAACCAACATCAATTAGAATCTAAAGTGCACTTTATTTTTTGCCCCCCCTCATACCAAATTAAATTAAACTATAAATAAAAAAGTGCAGTGGGAAAGCAATGAACTTTAATTATCGAAGCAGAACCTCAGCATGGGTCATTGCCCGCTCCATTCTAGTTAACTGTGTGCTTTCTCATTGCACATGTTCTGGTTAGGGATGTAAATAGATGCAAATATATTATAAATAGCTGGTCACATTTGCTGTTTTATTGTTGATTTTCTCATTTCTATGTCTGTTATTTTTTTAAAGTTTCGTTTAGAATACATATTGCATGTAAAAGAGCACATCAAACTGCTTTCATAATTCAGATGAAAACACTAGAGACAGCGGTTTGATTAAACATAACTAAGACTGTGCTTCTCCCCATGTGGAAGGAGTTAATGTGTGTATCTAAGAGCAAATGAGAGACCAAGAGAAACAGAAGGAGGGAGGGAGGGAGAGAGAGAGAGAGAGAGAGAGAGAGAGGCACCATGTATGTGAAGTATTATTCAATATTCTTATGTTATTCAGTTTTTTCAGTTTATATTTCTTTGATTGATGCCCTTTATACATACTAATATATTATTTGTATTATCTGTTTGTTTTTATCTGGTGAATATGGATTTTGAGCAGTGCTGGAACATATTTAAAGTGCCTAGATGAAACCCAAAATCAACCTTTCATTTAAACCCACTCATCCTTTAGACTACATCGCAGTGTCAACAGCACTAAAGAAATCTCATGAAATAAAACTTGACTTACGATGTCAAAATTAAGTTTCTATCGGGGCCCACTTTTAACAAAAAATTGTTGAGTTGTCAAGGTTTATTATGTAAACCTATTTTCCTTCCATTTTGTATGTACAGCTGATTTGATATCATAAATTATAAAGGTACAAGTACAGAGATTTTGATTGGTTCTTCCTGAAACATTTTATTTCAAAATAGTAACCAGATGGGAAGTATGGCACCAAACAGCAAATACCTCAACATTCTTGTTCTGAAGTGATAATTTCATTTCTGAATAATCCATCCATTTTCTAAACCCATTTGTCCTGTTGAGGGTCACGGGGGGGCTGGAGCCTATCATAGGGCGAGAGGCGGGGTACACCCTGGACAGATCGCCAGTCTATCGCAGGGCTGACAAACACATTCACACCTACAGGCAATTTAGAGTTCCCAATTCACCTGACCTGCATGTCTTTGGAGGTGGGAGGAAGCCGGAGTGAACCCACATGGACAGGGGAGAACATGCAAACTCCACACAGAAAGGCCCTGCCCCGGCCGGGAATCAAACCCAGGACCTTCTTGCTGTGAGGCAAGAGCGCTAACCACTGCGCCACTGTACCGCCCATTTCTGAATAAAAGATCTGATAGTACTATTTCAATAATCTGCATTGCATAAAATGCACATAAACTTGCAAGTGACCGTTAAAGTCAATAAGCAAATACTTTCATGTGTACGAGAAATGAAACCATGTAACCCTCCTACTCCCCTGACACACACACAAACACACCACCTCTGATTTCCTTTTTGAAATAGGCCTGTTACACAATTGAATTATAGTGAATCATTATTCGTTGGTGTTGTCTCTTGGAGGTTTACATAATCAGGATTTAATAATAGAACACTGATGCTCTCCCACAACAATACTGGTTCTTCCTGACCAAACCCAGGCTGGTAGCACTATTTTGAGAATGAGCCATTGAGAACTGAAAGAAAGAAAGAAAGAAAGAAAGAAAGAAAGACCAAATGAACCGAGGAAGTATATTTCCCCTGCTGCATGCCTGCCGTTCACCCTGTGTAGAGTCACAGGCCTCTTGCCCTCTGTGGTTTTACAGATGCAGTAATGTCTCCAGGGCTCATGCGTTTAATTTGGCATCAAAATACACATCAAAACAACACAGTATACAGTTGTGCTTCAGATTTGCTCACAGGAGACGTGTTGTCAGTTTGAAATTGAAGACATATCCTATTACCGATGATGCAGGAATAGCACTGATAACTAAGCCTGCACCAAAGTGCTGGCAAAATTTGTGTCTTTCTTATATATGTGTGTTCAGTAAAACTATGTGACTGGTTTAGAAATGGGCAGAGATGCACTACTGATGATCTCCAGGCAGATCAGTGTTTAAAAATGAGAACTTTTCTTGATTTTCTATAAAATTACAACTAAATTAAATTTTGAGATGACTAAAACAACCAAGGCCTGTGATTTATAGAGTAATTTGACATTCCTCACACTTGCCTGTTAAAACAGGGAGCAAATTACTGGTAGACAAATTATAAGGCTTCAGCTGGAGGTGAACAAAAGCTTGACTGAGGGACAAGCTCCACTGGCAGACATTTAACTTCAGCTGGAGAGAGGAAAAAAAAAAAAGCCTCCATGTTAGCAGTCACATCACATCACAGCCTTCAACAACATTGATAAAAAGAGTCACCGTGCAGACTACTTTGGAGATGAAGCAGACCAGACTATTTGGCTACCACTAATTTCATCAAATGTCTTTAATGGTTATTGCACTGTACATCACAACGATCAGTGGGTCCTTTTTTCAACAGCAGCCTTTTATCTATTTTATTTATTTACTGTGCATGTAGGCATGCATAAATAATTCATATTTTTCTTTGTGTATGTTCATTTCAGTGTGTTGGTTGTATATGTGTGGTTATCTCTCTTTATTTGAGGATATGGTCCTTTGAGAGACCCAGAGCAAATTCTATTGTAAACTCAAAGCAACTGAGGGATTGCAAGAGCCAAAACCATCCATCAGTGCTGGACATCTCCCCCATATGCAAACAAATGAATTATAGCACCCACCTCCCACTGGGTGCAGAACACAGCAGAGCAAACTAGGGTGCAAGGATGTGAGAAGAGGTGAAGGAACTTCATATAATAAGATGGAGATTATAAAAACCCTGTTGTGGCCCAACAGTGAAAGGACACGCAAACAGAAGGATAAATGAAGAATAAGGTCAAGTGAAATGGTTCTGTGAAAATGAGAGGAGGCCAAGAAACTCTTCACCTCTTTGATGCATGCTGAAGACAGTATGGCAGTAAGATGGGTGGTTATCCTTTAAAGGGACTGTAATCACTGAAAGCGGGTGCACAAGAACCTGACTGCACACAGCTGCGTGTCAAGTTTGCGGCACCATGTTGCTGTCGTCCTCTAGGAATGATTAACCCAGAAGAGCTTAATATAGCAAGAGAGAGAGAGAGAGAGAGAGAGAGAGAGAAATAGATGGAAAGGAAGACTGAAAGAGAGATAAAATGAGAGGGAGGGAAATTGATGGAAGTGAATGATGAGAGAGGGGGCACAGAGGACATATTATATTCCATAGAGTCTACTCTTTACCTCTTCACATCTAACCATGTTCACCACCGTTTAGCAATCTGTCTGCTAATTAATCATGTGCTGTAATCAGTCACAGGCACTGAAAGTGTCTGCATATGTGTGTGTGTGTGTGTGTGTGTGTGTGTGTGTGTGTGTGTGTGTGTGAGAGTGAGTGGGTGGTGCACATGACTGTGGTACTGTGTTTATGTGAATGTGTGCCCATACAGTACGTGTTTTCGGAAACAAGTACACACTAACAATAAAAGTCTGCACATCATTTACTGTTACAGTTTTTGTGTTCAAACAATCAGAGGTTGAGTTTAAAGAAATGCAATGCCTCTGTATGTTTTTATTTAATTTCTTTTTTATGATTCTTCCTTCCTCATGCTGAGTGCAATAAATTACAGAGCTTGCTTTATGCTCTATTATGCTTTTTCTATTTCAGGACTAGTGAACTGACTTATAGTACATTGATGATTCACTCCAGAATCGTGCCTTTTCTGAGCTTGTTAGCTCCAGAAATCAGAGCAGTGAACAATGGATGGTGTATTTCTTGCTTCTGGCAGAGTATACAGTCTAGCAAGTGAAAAGGAATACAGTATTCATTTTTTCTGATAATGATCTCTAGAGGGGTGGTATGACTGTGATTGGAGAATGAATTGACTTCCTTGCCACCATTGTAAGCAATCATGTTAGCAGCTTTTCTGGCTAATTGTGACATGGTTGCAGTGGCAGCAGGGGTGGGCTGGGTTAGCATCCACCACAGAATACCAGCCAAGCCTGCTAGCTCACATACACCCATCAGCGCTAATCTCCTGCTATGCGCTAACAATAGCGCTGATGTGCTTGCTTTCTGGAGGAGCTTTTCTCTCCCCCAAGCCTGCCTTGTTTGTGCGATGCCCCAGCAGTCAGCTGTCTTTAGCATTCCCATTTACAGAGGGAACAGCAGAGCTGAAATCAGCCGAGGTATTGTTGCCGGCTGTGTGATTGAAGGCATACAGGTGAGGGAATTTCACATCATATGAGCTGAGAAATGTGGGGAATGTGGATAAACAGTGCTCTAAGCCAATTATGGCACATAAAGCACACTGAGGTTAGTGAAAGAAAATATAAATCAGGATAGTGGAGATTGAAGAAGATGATGCTATTTGTGTCTGACAGTGGACAGGATGAGAAAGTGGAGAGACTACAGTGATGGGGAAAATAACAGGAACACCTTAGAATATACAGTGGCATCCAAAAGTCTGAGACTACTGTGAAAATGCTTCTATTCTACATTATTTTTGAATTTCTTAATACAAGATTTTTCATTACAAATGATAATATCATCTTAACAATTTGAGTGAAATGTTGAATCTTTGAAAGATGTACATGAATTTCAGAATATCTTAGTATTATGCCCCTCTTTTTGCAAGTACTCCCAGCGTGATTTATTTGACAACGTTTCAAAGAGCTTCTTGTGATGTCAGACTTTTTGATTATTTCCAGATTTCCAAGGAAAACATCACAGATTTTCAATGTGGTCTCAGACTTTAGGACCCCACTCTCTAACAGCCCAATACAACATCATAACACCTCTCTGACAGACAGAAGAAAAAAAAAAAACATACAGGTATTATAAGCTTTAGAGAGGTAGCATCTTTTTGTATTGTATGATGTTCCTGTTATTTTATCAACTTTTGTGTTGTAGAGGAAGAAAAAACTATACACTGACACGTTCATTCAGTTCCACATGTTCACACCCATTACAGCCCCAGAGCCACTCCACCGGAGGAGGGATAGGCTGTGTTATATGTGCTCTATATTCCACATGTACATGCATGTGTATCCTGCATCCTGTATCCTCATGAAATGTTGAGTTCATCACACAAATATGTAATATATCATTTATTACTTGTGCTCATTTCAAAATAAAATTATTGTTTAAGGCAGAAGGAACTTATTTGGGTCATATTCTCCTTGTAACTTTGTCCACTGGCACTGCTTTAAAATGTGATCTCTGTATTCGCATACTGTACTGTATGTTATCTGGATAAATCCCATCCTTCTTTCTTGTTCTGTGGATGATCTTCATCCATGTTTTGAGATAACCACTAACTTTTTTTTTTGTGTCACTATCCACGCACCAGGGGCAGGTACCCATTCACGGCAAGCCACAACCTCTAAACAAAATAACTTTATTCACAAGACTGAGGTGATGTGTTATCTTGTGAGAGGATTTTATTTCACAAATGTGTCTCAGCTTTATAGGCTGCATTTATGCCTGGCTGTGACTGAGATTTGATCACAATGTAAGCCAAACCACGCCAGTATGTAGTCTGGCAGATCGGACCGCATTCAGATCTCGATGCATTCTGTGCACATTTAGACCTTGGATTAATATGCATTATTATTATTATTATTATTATTATTATTATTATTTTGTAATGCCAGTTGTAAATGGGGTCTCTGATACTTTCATTTACCTTCAGTAACTGGGATAATAACTTCATACTGCATGTCTTAGCACTGCACTTAATTATCAGTATATTAGCTGGGGAGGTAAAATCCAAAACAAGTCTTCCTATAAATTCTGCCTTTGTGATGCATCAATTCTCAATGTTAATTCAGCTGCACAGGCTTTTTGAGGCTGAAGTTATTGGAGGTGTTGTATTTGCATAACTTAAAACCACCTCAAAACTTTGTCAACAAAAGCTAAACCTTATAAGTTTCACTCTAAGTTACACAGATGTACTAACTGGTAACTCAGGTATATATATTCTATCCAGGATATGATCTCTCTTTCTGCCACTCTTATTTCTTGCTTTTACACCCCATACATTAATTCATAACATAGTATTTAAAACCATAAGTGGTCTAGCACATTTTGTAAGGCGTTTAATTCATGTAATAACCCTGGGCATTGAGTTGGAAACACGTTAAATTGCATCGGACCTCAGCTGCACAAAAAAATGGAAGGGCTTCCCCATGGTATGTTGAAGTGTAATCCTCCATTTTAACACTGCCTGTAGCTTTCTCTACTTGTCTGTCTCTATATTTCTCTTTCTGCAGCTTGAGGTCACTGGGAGACAAACTGTGGGAAACATGGTGGCTTCTGCAAATTTCAGCAAGCCTTCTAAAAGCACTAAGCAAACTGTCATTCATATGCTAGTTTACAGCGAAGTCCAGAAGCAGCAGCATCATTATGTCACAGTCTTCCTTGATTAGGTCAAGACAGAATGTTTCCCTATCCAGTTAAACTGAATGGCAGCCAAAGACTCAGTCAGAGAAAGTGGGTCTACAAAGTCACACGTGTCAGCAGGTTAGTAAGAAGCTGGCAAGTGGACATTAACTCACTGTTTGAGCTCACAAGCAGGTCTGTCACTACAACCGCAGTAACCACAATCAGTGCAGAGGAAATCTGGATGGAGATCTCACAGCAGTCTTGTTAGTCTGTTGCCCCTTTTTTCAAGGCAAGGTAAGCCTCAATTCAAAAATAATAAAAGGGGTGACATATTAAAAAAAAAAAAAAAAAAAAAGTTCTGTGTGCCAACTAATAGTACGCTGACCAGGTTCCACAAAAGGCATCAGGCTGCATCACACGCTCAGATCAAATTAATGCACCTTCATTTTTAAAGCTCACTTTCTCCGTCGCTGTTCATAATTGCTTGAGTACAGTCCAAGTTTATTTCATTTCATTTGATTAACTTCACAATTCCTGGAACAGTATTTATCTCTAAAATAACCTCTACCATCCAACACACTAATCAGCTCTGATGATCATTTTAACGTAAAGTTGGCTTAAATTATGTCCAATCATTTTGCAAGTCAGCAAGAGGCCAGTGTATAAGTTTGATATTTGAGCTGCATAGTTCATTGTTCACTATAAAACTCTTCCCTACATGCATAATACTTATACTTGTAGAAATTCAGCAAAAGATCAGTTGAAAGAATTTAGGAAGAAAACCCTCTGGCTTCAATGTCAACTGATAGCTGGAAAACATACAGTATAAAATTATCATTCCAATAACATTTAAGCTCAACTTTCTCATTATAACATGCAAAACAATATTCTCCTATTAACATGTTCCAACGTCGCTGCATCAATTTATTTGGATTAAAGTCCACTTCACAGAGGCAGAGATCGCAATGCAGCCGAGCCTTTGATGTTGGAACAAATCAGTACAAAAATGGTAGAATAGTCTTATGAAGAATTGTTCTCTTATTTCACCCGATCTTGGCTAAGTCAGTGAATCTCTTCTCTTGCAAAGATGAAATCCTCTTTTGTCATTTTAACTTCGAAGATGACAGAATCTAACTTCTTGAAGAAAAAAAAAACTTTCACAGTTTTTTTCCAGCCATCCACTGAAGTCAATTTGCATTTTTGACATTCATGAGAGTGCTTTCTACACATGCAGTATAATTTATATGACTTATACAGCTCATTTACAGATTGATAGCTGACATTCTTAACTGGCTATAATGAATGCTTCATCAATGCACGAAACTTTACTGCATCAGATCTGACATAATTCCAAAGATGCCCCAGAGCCGCTTTCATTCTTCATTAAAATCTAATTTGTCTAAGGAAGGCAGAAGCCTGTGTAACACCCCTTGTTTTTTATTCATCATTTTGCTCAGTACAAAGAAATACAGTTTGCCATTAAGGTTCATCTTTCAAAACTGAACACTGAAATGGAACAGAAAAGAATTCCAATTAAGGAAGAGCCATGTAAAAAGTGAAAAGCAGGGTACAAGAAGTTTGTGGTTCACTGCACTTAATACACATGGTGATAAAAAAAAACATGTGATGCTTGAACCAAATTAGTAGATATTACAGTATTACCAAAACTTACACATTTGACATTCATGGTATAACAGTCCTTTGTCCTTGAAAAGACCTTGTCCTGTCTTATCAATCAGCCATTGTGATCTTGGTGGTCCAGACCAGAATAGGAGAAGTTGTGCTGGTTTCTGTGCTGCATTTTATTGAGGTGGTTTAGCCTTCTTAGCCCTAAGGGACGCTTCACATTCATATGACCTCTTTTAACTACAAAACTCTACATTCCAATTCAAGCATCACAAAAAGAAGTAGCACAGTGGAATTGTGCCTTAGAGGAAAGAAATATGCACTCTGATGGCCTGGACATGATATGGCCTTTACAGAATAAAGGAACACCTAGAGAAGAAGCTAATGAATACAGAAAGAATCTCTCTCTCTTTTATGCTCCGATTAGTATTATGCAAATGCAGAGCAAGGCGGTGGGGAGTGGAAGAGGAAGGGTTGCACGCCAGTGACAGTGGGGGTCCCACCTGTTTCATCAGGCACAGAAGACCCTTTTAACCTGTCCACACTGTCACATGTCCCCAAAGGTCTTTTTTTTTTTTTTTTTTTTTTTTTTTTTTTGTCATCCTGTGTGATTCAGCTCAACAAAAGCAGCTCATTTTGGATTTCCTTTTGAAATGGATGGCTTCACAGGCAGCACCTGTTTTCAAGTCTGTTTTTTCTGCCTTTTTCTTCACATAATGTGACACAAAGAGAGCCAATTGTCTACAACACAGATCAGATGCAGATTTAAAACACACACCTTTTTATGTCAGTGACATTCAGAATGTATCATAGAAACAAGACTGAAAGCGTTGGGGCCTGCTTTTGAGGAACACAGAAGGATAAATCGAAGTGTGGCTGTACACAGTGATCAACCTTTTGTTTCCCACACCCACACGCCTACACATACATCAACATACAAACCCTATCTTTCTCACACACACACATACAATACACACACATAAACCTCTGCACAGCAATTCCAGAGAGAGAAGGCAATCCTCACACCTCATGAATATGACAATGAGCTGGATCTGGGTCATTAATATGACATAGTTGTTACGCTGGAGCCCAATTAGCAGTCAACATAGAGCCTGGACTGTTCCCCTGTTACCATACATAATCACTATATCACTGCCACAGACTCCAGAGCAATGAAGGATCAAACCACACAGTCACACACTGAAATATCAAGGAGTCCTCTACAGATTTCTATTGAGTAGATGAGGAGGTCACAGCAGCATGACAGCATTCAATCAGAAGCATTTAGCAATAATATACATTGGGGGTAATTCATAAGAAAATCATGGTAACCCCACAGCATCATTCTAAATAAGCTCCATGGTAACTGAAAGTCGTTAGTGCACTGGTGTTCCATTACAGACATGGTGTTAAGGCGGTGTCTGAAAGCCAATGAAGATTAGTGTGTTAATGAGCTCCTACATATTTAAGAGCCACGCTTTGTACTGTTTCTTCTGGCATCAAAGTGAAAATGACATTAATTTAGCAAAAGAAAACCTAAATTCTCTGCTTTTGAACTTTGCATTTTAAGAATGAATTACAGAAAACTGCAACAGAATCCAGACCGCGAGTCCTGGTGCACAGGGGCAAAGGTGGGTGTGATGCACGTGTTGCTGTGAGAGAGACATTGAGTGCAGCAGTGGTTAATGCTAAAGGAAGAGGCTCAGTGCCACCAGAATGTGTTCAAGATCAGATCAAGACACGCCATTTACATAAACTGACCAATCAACTGAGCAGGCTTATATAACAATTTTATTAATCACTGGCACATGTGAACCAAATTGTTTGAAACATCACCCAGATTCCATACAGAGAAAATTTACCATCAGACCAAAACAGGTTTAAATTTTTTTCATGAAGGTATGTTTAAGAATAGCTTGTCTGACATGCAAATAAGGAAACACCTCTTTCAAAGCAATAGATAAAAGAGGCTGTTATAACAGGCATTTATGAATGAGGGAACATGGTTGCATGACATTATTTGCCCTTATTGACATGTTAAATCTAGTGCTATGTTTAATGAATTACCACCATTGTGTCTATGATCACCTGACCTGTCACCTGACTTCCATGTATTTGATTTTCCATTGTGTTCCCTGTATTCATTAAAACATGTCTGTAAATAGTCATCTTGACTAAAATTCAATCAATTGGGACCAGGCCTTGAATGTTGTGTGATATTTTCTCTCCTTAGTGACAGACAGGCTGCAGCCAAAAACTGAGGAGTCTGGCACATGCTTCAGGAGGCTGGCACACACACGCATGCACGCACATACACTTTCCATCAAACATGATTGTTCTCTACTGTTTTTCTTTCTTCTTGACTACTTCTGTATATGCATGGCTTTGTTTTACTTTAATTCTTTGGGGAAATTACCTGCTGACACACAGGTTAACATCTGTCACCAAGAATCCCAACATTAAAACATGCAGCTATTGTTTTGTTGCTGATTATGTTGTCTTATTATGAGCTGATTGAGCTGTAAGAACCAAGACATGCAAGCTAGGGTTTTATTGTGCTTTGTGACAAGTTACCAGTTGTAAACATATGAGATTTTCATTAAATGTGTTGTGTTAATTCAGGGTTAAAAGACCATATCGGCGATTTTGCATGTTTAAGTCCAATAAATACTACTTGCATACATGTTAAGTTATTGACAACTAATTTCCAAAAAACAAAACCATATTTTAGTTTTTCTCTTATTTTGTCAATACCCATATCTTTCAAAATCAAATATTCAGGTAATACAACCATCTTAAAATTCAGTGTTTCACCTTCTAACACTATGAATGATTGTAGATGGCACAGTAATTTTGGAACTATATTCCCTGGCGGAGACATATATTGTCTTTCATGCAACTCCATGTTGGATCGGTTAAATAAAATTACTTAGATGAAAGACGTAATAAACATAGTGTTTGCTGTGATTGATTACTTATCTGAAGCATGTTTCGAGTCTCTACAAGTTGATTTTAATAGCTACTGGAATGAACTGAAATCAATGGCAGTCTGGAAGGGAGGAGCATTTTTTAAAATAATATTTACAGCTCCATTCGTACCTTTTTGGAAATGGTTGTCAGTAATGTAATATGTATGCAGGTTGTAAATATTGGCCTAAAATATGCAATATCACTAATATTGTCCTTTAATTTGGCAGACAGGCAATAGCTCTCTCCATTCATTCTCAACTTCTGCATCTGCTGTTTTTTTTTTTTTTTTTCCATTTCCCAAGCATTTCTTTTCTCTCTCTCTCTCTCACACACACATGTAGCACATGCAGAGGACTGACAGCTCCTGTCGCAGGGCCTTGACCTGAGCAGCGAAACAGACTGGTACCTCAGCAGACTCCACAGAGACAACTTGGATTAAATCGAGTGTAAGTCTATCCTTGTCAGATCAAAACCATCATAGTAGGGCAGCCTTGCCTACATGCAGGTGCCAGGATGAGTGACACATTAAGGTCAGAGCCTAACAGATTGAGTGGGTATGAGAAAAATACATGAAGACACTGACACTAACACAGATGCACACACACATAAGCAGTAAGCAGTCACACAGGTATGCTCAAATACAGTATGCACACATGTATGTACATGTACTCACAGATGACACAGTGATAACTAATTGTAAGAATAATAATGAGAAAATCTCTTCTAAGAGACACATTTTAATGCATTTTTGTAAGTGCACATGTTTTGTGTGTGTGTCAATATTTGTATATGTGTATGTCTGAGTGTCTGTGGTTGTGGATAATAGTAAACATGCAATATGTGGCTCAGAAGGCAGAGAGTGTCTGACTGTGAGCTGGGTTGTGACCATGCCGTGTGGAATTCTATGCTGACCAAACTCCTGCTGTGAAACTGAGCTGAGTTACCATCTGATTGCCAGGCTGACTGGCTTTATAAGTTAAAAAAACAGATCTGGGAGACAGACGGCAAAGCTCCACCCAGATGTCCAGATCACAGACACTCATTCTGCAGCCCTGGGTGTGCAGAAGGCATCAGTTTAGGACAAATACATACGCTTCTGCACGTGAGCAGAAGCGCACTGGTTGACACAGTTAATACTTAAGCAGGTATAGGAGTGTGTGTAAAACAGACAGACACACACACACAAACACACACACACAACACCACATCAGCAATAAGCTTTTTAAAATCATGCATAATTAATAATTCTATATCTCAAATGAAAACAGTTTTTGATAAACATGCTAGTATCAGACTGCCTACAATTACATGATGTGATGATTATTTGTGTGGTTTTCAGAAGATAAAACAATTCTCACAAATGATGCATTAATTACCTGTACATGGCTGTGTTTAGGCAATTAAAGTACATATTTCAAATAATTATCAAACATTTTATATTTCCAGCAGACACTTTTCCATTTTCTGTCCTGTTTCTTTAATATGTCTTAGGTTTGTGTTGGTTATTTGGAAACAAATACTGTAACTACAGTATTTGGAACATGCACACTGTCATCGCACACTTCTGATATCACATTTTGTATCACACTGGGAGGTAGCCTGATTATGAAAAAAATTTCAGCATTTTCATGTTTACCTGAAATGATATCTATTCTGATTGTAGTCAATTATGTGATTAGTTTGGAAGAATGCTAGTCTGCATTATGGTTATAAAAATAATAAATTGCTTAATAAATATTGTAATAATTCAAGCCTAATTATTTTATTTCTAAGTGAGAGGTATTTTTGATTATTTGCTCTCTAATTTAGGGTTAATTTCCAGATATTTTAGGGTTGATAAGCACATAATTATCTACAATCAGAGTAGATATTTTTTCATGTTGACTTGCAGTTATTATGGCATTTAAAGTAGAATTCATATTGGGATTTACACACAGTAAGTTTGCAAATGACTTTTTCTGTCTCTGTTCTGTTTTTCCTCTTTATGTTACTATTTAAAAGTAAAGCGTGTGTTTCAGTATCACATTGTAAAGAATGTCAAGAAAACCAGGTGTTTTTTTTTTTTTTTTTTTTCCGCTTTGTATGATGGTCAGTGATATTTGGCATTCATGGCAATTAACATGTACACATGGGCACATAAAGCTCCATTACAATGAATTATTAGTGTGTGAGAAGCCTGAAGATCTGTTCAGTAGTCATTCATACAACATTCAGTACCACAGTCACTGCTATTTGTTATTCTAAGAGGCACTTTTAGTCTGCTAGTGGCTTTTTTATTCTACCTGTAAAATACCAGAAAATATATTTTTTTAACAATAAAAACAGCACATATGACATAAAATGATGACAATACGTTACACTTGGTGGATTTAGTGCAACCTAACTCAGGGTCAAACCCTGATAAAGGCTATTGAAATGCATTGGTTTGTAATAGTACAGCTATGTGAAGTGTCCTCCAAGAGCAGCTGAATTTTTCATTTCATTTTTTGGGTCGTTTTGATTCATGCACTTCATGAGAGGTATAAGGTTTAGACTGATTTTTTTTTTTTTGTTTTTTTGCCCTTCAGCACAAACTACCCCCACGTATCCTAGTTGTATGGTGATGTTTACACCTGAGGAAATTTTTAATGAAAATGAAGTGTATCCTGGTGAAATGCTATTTCTGTTTTGTTGGAGTAGAAGGTGCACAATCTTAGCTACTTCCCCTGCAGAAAAAGCTTTCAATTAGTTATGGAAGAAACACTGTGCGAAAGAAATGCCTACACATGGAGAAGACCATCAGCTCCAACAGGTCAAGTAACCATAACAGCCACGGGGCATTTCCTTTTCATCTCAACTACACTTCAGGTGGAAAGGTGAGCAGTCTACTCATACATGTGCTGATGTCTACTGTATTTCTGCTTTACTTTGTTTTCAATACCTCCTTGGACTGAGATATTGCTTATTTTTGGCTGATAGGGTATAAGCTGTGTGGACAGAATTCTACTGATGAATTTAGATCAGAATCACAATGTTCAACAGACTTCTGTCTGTGCATTTACAGTTTTAAATGCAGATTCTAACTAGTTTTGGCACTGGAGGCTTGTGTCCATTCACAACCTCTATTCTAGCTAACCATTCATAAGCTGCCTGGGGATGCACTAGTCATGGCTGTGTTGCTATGCGACCAAATGAAAAACCTGTTTGAAGGGCATCTCCAGTTCAGATGTTTTTAACTTTGAGTGTTTAGAGCTCTGAGCACTGGAACGATCTTCAGCTCACTCTGAATTCCACTATCAATGAAAAAATAAATAAATTTTAAAAAATGACAGCGCTCAAGACACATATCTCCTTCCCTACCATGAGTTCAATTGTCTTATTGTGTTTTGCACTTTGTTTTTAAGTAGCACTATACTTCCTACATGGGCCAAATACAAAAGGAGGCAGCAAGAGATAGCACACTACCCCTGCTGAGCCCATTTAACCTTTTTCATTTAGCAGCAGGAAATAATATGGTAGCCAGGGCCCATATCACTTTAAACAGATTCTGCCCAGGTGCCCAGGAGGCAGGAAGAATGTCTCCTCTGTGATGTGTATATGTACACATATATTTTTCTTGTTAAAGGATATACCAGTGATTTTGCATGTTTGAACCAAATAAATACTGCCTGCATACACGTTAAATTACTGCCAACCATTTTCCAAAACATAAAACCATATTTTAGTTTTCCTGTTATTTTGCCAAATCCCCTAATCTTTCAAAATCAAATGTTCAAGTGATACAACCCACCTTAAAATTTAATGTTTTGCCTGCTCAGTTATGCAGGATTGTAGAAGGCATGGTCGTTTTAATTTCTGTGTAAAAGCAGTTTCCTCCTGGGACTATATCCTCTGGTGGAGACATACATTTTCTTTTGTGAAGATCTGTGTTGAATCAGTGTTTAAAAGCTACAATTATGCTACAATTACTACGTTGCATACATTTTGTTCGCTGTGATAAGTTTCTTAACTCAAGCACATTTCCACAACTCTCTACAAGATGATTTTAGTAGTGTACTGGAATGAACTGAAACCAATGGCAGTTTGTAGGGTTGGAAAAACAAATCTAGTATTTACCGCTCCAGTTGTACATTTTGGAAAATGGTTGTCACTAATTTTATTTGTATGTGGATTATATTTATTGGGATCAAGCATGCAAAAAAAAAAAAATCACCGGTATGGTCCTTTAATGTACATGTGGGCGCATGAGAAAAAGTATGCGTGCGTGTGTGTGTGTGTGTTCTGAGCATTTATGCACTATTCATGCAGCTGTTATTAACCAATCCATCACATCAGTCCTATTTCAAGCCTGTGGCTCTCATTTTAGCATGTGACATGCCAGTAAGGTCGGGAACAGAGAGACTGGCAGTAGAGAGGAAGCTGAGGATTGCTATGCTGAATCAATGCCATCATCACGACTGGCAGGGTGGGTGATAGTTGGCAAGTAGTAATTCATCCTGAATTCAGGTCAGTGCTCTTAGCTGATTTTACAGAGAGGACGGAGGAAAGAGTAAGACAGTGCTCAAGTTGGAGGAATCATAGCTCTGAGTCATATTTTTAGCTATGTTGTTTCAAAATAGCAAAAGCAGAAGAAAACACTATACAGTGATACCACGCTGTACCCTGTTATCTCAAGTATGTTGCATTTAAGCCTCTCCTCTTCCAATGATAAGAGTGGTGGTGAAGAGAGAGCCAGAAAAAGGAGCAATGCTCCCTGCCCTCCAGAATGACAGAATGGCACTTTTATGATGTCTCCCAGATTATTCCCTGAGATGGATGGGCTGAGCTGGAACATCAATTGATTAATCCATCGACTGGCGGGATGTGCTGTGGCTGTCCTCCTACTCAGCTGTTCTTTCACTGAACAGGACATTCAGACAGACATGCTGGAGAGGAAGACTAATGAGTGAGGGGCTGCAGATCCATTCATGTCTGTGTGTGTGTGTGTGTGTGTGTGTGTGTGTGTGTGTGTTGTGTATTGTGCCCAAGATGCTTAATTGTGTCTGGTTGATAGAGTAGATTTTACTTTACAAGCATGAATGGCACACAGTCTCAGGTGCAGCTGATCATCCATAGCAGTGTAGCAGATTGGATACAATTTCCTTTCTCTTAATGGAGACTGTAGATTATATTGAGGATGCTACACTGACAGTGAGCCTGCAGTGACAAAAGGTGATGAATTGCTTCATTTTTACAGCCAACAAACAGAGCTCTCTTCAAAACAGTGTATTTGACCCACCAGCACAGTTTAGATGACTCTTATCAAATCAGAATAGCGGCAATAGAGTTACAGCACTATGTCAGCAGCCATGAGTTAGAACTAAATTCTCCTGAAAGCATCTTTCAAATATCAGTTGCTTTAAAGGAACATACCTGCGATCATGCATGTTTGAGCCCAATATATAATATACAATCCATATACATGTTGCGTTACTGACAACCATTTCCCAAAACATCCTAGTTTAGCAATAAATTTCAGAATATTTTTCCTACCTTCCAGACTGCCGTTGGTTTCAGTTAATTCCAGTAAGCTACAGTATTAAAATCAACCTTAGAGACTTGAAACACGATTGAGACATGTAATCCATCACAGCGAACATGTCTATTGGGTTTTTTTTTTTTTTGTGGAAGTAACCTTGTCTAACTGATCCAACACAAAGCTGCATGGAAGACAATGTGTTTCTCCGCCAGGAAATATAGTCCCAGGAGAAGATAACTTTTACCGAGAAATTAAAATGAACTGTGCCTTCTACAATCATGCAAATATGTTTGCAGGCAAAACATTGAATTTTAAGGTGGGTGTATCACCTAAATATTTGATTATGAAAGATTAGGGGATTTGTCAAAATAACACAAAAACTAAAATAGTTTTACGTTTTGGAAAATGGTTGTCAGTAACGCAACATGTAAGCAGATGGTATTTACTGAGCTCAGACATACAAAAATCACTGCTGTGCTCCTTTATGAGACGCATCCATATGTACTGTTAACTTTGTTAACTTCTTATATCATATGCTCTGCAGGCTGTTTTATCAAATATTTAAATGTGGGTTAATGAAGGAAAGAAAAAAAATGTATTAATGTCAATTAATGTCAATAAACATAATATCATGAAATGAATTCCAAAATCACTGTGTAGCTGCATGATCCTCATTCTTTCTATTGTAATGTTTCATCTCCAGCATGAAAGCTACTAGCTCCAAGCTCGTTGACCACTTTGAGACCCCCTGCATTGCACTCCTAGTATCAAATAAATGGAAATACAGTAGACAAGGGGTCAGTGTAGTTCTTCCCTTTCATGCTGAAAGAAACCCTGAGAGATTCTACACCTCCAGAAGATGAGAAATCGGGGGGGCTTTCATTATTGATTCATGTCCCCAGCAGTAAAAGAAAGGAACTAATGATGTTCTAAGATGGGCTTTATAGAGATTAATCCGATTTGAGAAATTAACATTTTATTATATGGCACAAAGGGCTGGCCCTGATCTGAACTGAGTCACAGGCTGAGGAGGGAGAAAATGACAAAGGAGTGCAGGAAGGGAACATGGGTATGCAGTCTGTCGCTTAGCAAGACCCTGCACCTCATTGCAGAATTGCCCTTTTCCAGCTGACAAGTTCATTAATTTTCTGACAGGGCTGCTTGAAATGATTTTCAATAGATAAGTCAGACAACAATGGCTGGAGAAATTGGACATAAAACAGATGTCTTTGGTAGCAACATTATCAACTGAAGACTGCCTTTGTGTGAGCAGCAGGAAGTCCCTCTTGGCCCCTCTGCTGCACCTGCTCCAAGGCTATTTCCCACTGCTGAGTGGGAATAATGGGGACACACTGGGGATCCCACTGTCACTCCAGCAAAGTGAAATAAACAAACACAGAGCCAGAGTTTCCCAGTGAATCAATTATTACTAAACTCATTTGCACCTTAGTTTGAGTATAATTATGCACCATTACACAGTCAACATCCATCATCAAAAAAAAAAAAAAAAAAAAAAAAAAAGTCCACAGGAATGATAAAGTTTGATGACTGTTAAATTGGGAGCAGGATGTGTTTCTACTCTGCAACATTTGCCAGCAAACAACTATAATCTTGAGAATAGGTGAGGGAGATTTATCATGCTAAGCCCTCTGACAGGGCAAAAACATAAAAATGAGCAGACTAATTTGTCTCCCCAAGGTGATGTCACTCTGCTATATGGAGGGGTTTTTGTTTCACTGGGTGAATAATGTTCAGTGTTTCTCATTTTCACAGGTGAGAGGTACAACTCATACTTTGAGGAGTGACAGCCACCTCTGTTTATGCCTTTACCAATACTGCTTTATCACCAACATGACAGACATCTGTTTTTAAGTTCAATAGCTCAAAACCAATGAAACAGACCTCATATTTCTTTACTTGAATGCTTGTCCTATAATATTTTTTAAAACTGTGTTTGTGATTGAGCCTAATAAAATGTATATGTCCCTTTACATTAACTTACCACCTTATTTTGAATTACTTTATTTATGTGTCTATTTATTTACTGGCTGCTTGCCTCTGAACGTGTCATCTGTTGCTTTGCTACATATTAAGGAATGATTATATACACATGAACCAGTGGTTCACATAAATGTGCAGTAAACTGCCACATCCGCATCTTCTCAATGCGAGCAGAGATGGAGCGAAAACGAGATTTTAATTTCAGCACCAGGGAAACTGGACAGCTCCCCCCCAGCCTACCACAGTGAACAAGTGTCTTCTGTGTAAACTGGCAAGGGGGGGGGGTCTGTCGTTTTGGCTATATATGGAACCTTTTCTAAATATCAATACCATACACCCCATGAACACATTCTCAAATATGGATATGCTATTATATAATGTGTTGGCGCATTTAAAGTGGATGGATGGAGGGATGAATGGGTCAGAAATGTCTGGTCTGCATTCAGCATGTGTTCAACATAGTCACAATGTGAAATCACCATCCAAACGATGCATTCACCAAGTTCCCTTTACAAGATTTACCTCTTTTTGGATTCTCTATATGCTCTCGCAGTAAACTCAAGGACGCGCAGTGAAAGGCAAGCAGACCCACGCGAGTGCGCGCATTGTTTCCTAATCTTCCAAATCAGATCATGCTTACAGATCTTCTAGAAGCCACAGCATCAGAGAGGCTTCTGTCTGTAAGGAATATTGTGCCCTGACTTAGTTTATGTCGTTCTATTCATAAAAGGAAACTCTTATCTGAGCATCCAACAACACATGGCTGAAGGAGTGATAGTTATGACAGTGGCAATTAGTCCAACATTTTAAACACCACAAACACTAACTTACTTGTTCATGAAGACGCTGAGGTCTACAGGATATGTGGTTTAGACGGAGAAGGATCCCTCTTCTGCCCCCTCCCCAAAAACTGCATCGAAAAAACATCCGCAAATCTCAGGCGATTTGGCAGAATCCTTTGTGATACTTTGTCAAACACTTCACATTCTCAAAACGGGCGTTATATGTAATCCATACATCAGTCCGGGTGGCATTTTATTACTCTCACGCTGGTCAAAAAGCATCCATTATTTCTCCTTTTCAAGGTGCAAAAAGCACGGAGGCACCACAAGTGCCATTGTTGAAACTACTCTCTCGATGCAAAGCAAAAACCCACTCAGGTCTCAGCAAGGCATGATTCTAGTGAGGTGAATGCGACCAGAACGGTTTATTTCTACAATCAAATAATGTGTTTGTTTCAATTTCTAGGTAGATACATCCCCAAAACCCGCCATTATATTGTATGGTAGACCATCATCCACACACTGAGAGCAGATATGAGATTTTTAAAATTTTTTTTTTTTTTTTTCGTCCCCTCTCGCTCTCGTTTTCAATTTTAACTTTTCTTTGCGTCCTTCTTACTTCATAGTCACTATCCCTGCTGAATCTGATTAGATTTCACCTCACAACCCAGTGCGGATCTCAAGATGCTTCAATCTATTTTCTTCTTGTTGCATCAAAAATAAAGTCCAACAGTTCAGTGACCGGAGGAAATTTTCGAAAGGTTATCCTGCACATTGGAGAACTGACGAAGTCACCGATTTGTCTCCGTTCGTGATTTTATGGAGAAGCAATAAATGCGTTTCATATGAGAGCGATGCAACATTGAGAGAAAAAAAAATCCACCAGATATCCTTAAGATGCCTTTAAAATACAAAAATTCAGACAGCAACTTGAAGTGTGAGGAGTCTTCGTTGTTCACCAAAACCTCAATTTTCACTGTTTTCCGTACCGAGCCTGGAACGCATCGTTTCTGGAGGAGTTACAGTTCTTCACTTCTGCGCCCATGCTCCATATAAGTGTGCATTTCGGCAAATTCGCACCTCGGCCATCCATAGATATAGCAAGAAAACGCTTAAAGGTTATTATCCACAAAGTCCCTTCTCCTCTTCTCCCAGCTGTCGTGAGTTTTGTGATGATTCACGGTTGTGATCACAAATAAATCCCTTCCAATGCGCGCAGGCTTCATCCATCGGTGCGCTTTACGCACCCAAATAAAACGCACGGCTCAGCACGAACGGACACAGATTTACAAGGGCGTGAGGGGGGCCACCGTGTAGGTTACCTCCCGCTGACAAGCTGGTCTCTCCAAATAAAACACTTTGTAATCCGCCAGTCACTGCTGGTGGATCGGCGCAGCCATCAGCCGCAGGACTGTTGCAGTGAGGGAATGAAATGTTTTCCGCCTCTTTCAGCCTTGATCTGCTCTGCTCTGCTTTAACTTCTTTGGCTCCTAATATTCATCTCCACGGCAAGGAGTCCGCGCACAGCATCTCACCGGAAGAGCTGCATTAATTAATCGATACCTTACCCTCTTCTCACCCATTGGTCAGTCAATAAGGGGTAACAAATGCAGATTATTGTTTAAGCACACACGCATCTCTCTCTCTCTCTCTCTCTCTCTCTCTCTCTCTCTCTCTCTCTCTCCGTGTGTGTGAGGGAGAGAGAGAGAGAGATTTAGACAGACAGAGGGAGACAGACAGTAAGGGAGAGAGAGATTCTTCCCAAGTGTCTCTTGCAAATGGGACACGACTGCCACCTACCGATTCGTCTCGCCTGTTTACTGTATGGTGGAGAGACGGTGGCCTCGGGCTGCTTGTCGCATAGGATTGCTCTATGCTCTACTATGACACACAATGTTTTGTTTATATATCTGTTTTTATATCCTTTAAAATGTTTTAGGGTACAAAGGTAAGACACATGCCTACATGTTACCTATTGAGAATTTAACCACACAGACACTAAATGGAACGAATGTATAGCTCACAAGGAGGGAAATAAGCAGGGCACAAGTTTGAGAGAATCAGAAAACAGGTTAATATGTGTTTATGAGTATAAATCTGACTGGTGTCAGGCTTCAGTGATAAATGCTGGCTCTGTCATATGAATTATCCAATACACAATGTGGAAATTTAGCATGGGAGCTGACACAAGAGCTTCAGGTCTCCAGAGAGATTATTACTTGTGAAGAATTTATCTCAGACTCGGCTTGCTGTACCACACGTATTATGCTTTAAAAAAAAAAAAAAAAAAAATGAAAACTGTCATATTAAATTAATATGTAGTATTTTGGAATAAAAATGCATGAATTTGCATTTAGGTGAGTGAAAATATATCTCATTTGAAAGCGTATGCATTCTCAGGCCAAGTCATAGTCGACGTGGGAAAACCTTTGAATGCCAGACCAGGGATCTGTCCATCTAGCTGTCAACATCTGATCTCATTTCTCTCCATGCTGAAGGCGTTGTATCATTCATCTGTCTTCATAACTGTCGGCCTGCCTGTCTGTGTGTCTGGCATATGGTAGCAGAGAGCACTGCCCTCTTACTTTCCAGTCTAAGGAGACATTATTAAATAATTCCCCTTTTACACTCCATTATTCCCCCTTACTTTTGCTTAGACTCTACTTATGCAAACCAATGATATTGTTAGCGTACAAACTCACTTTAAAGGACCATATAGGTGATTTGTAAGCCCAATAAATACAACATTAGGTTACTGACAACCATTTTCAATATGTAAAACCATATTTTAGTTTTCCTGTCATTTAGTCATATACCCTAATCTTCCAAATTCCAATGTTAACTCAAATTTAATTGTATAGCCCAGTATTACATACAATCTGGCATATGGTAGCAGTAGGTAGGTGTAGTGGTAGGTGAGAGTGTAGCCAGACAGCATAGGATGGTGGTGTGTAGGATGACTCTGGTGGT